>VYZQ01021399.1:29071-41192 GCA_013400655.1 Mystacornis crossleyi
GAAGGTTTTCAAGCCCCATCCCTGGAAGTGTCCAGTGCCAGGCTGGAAGGGGCTTGGAGCAACCTGGTCCAGTGGAAGGTGTCCCTGCCCATGGCAGGGGGTGGAACCGGATGAGCTGTAAGGTCCCTTCCAACCCAAACCATTCCATGAATCCATGAAGATGGAACTGGACAAACAGTTACACAATCTCACCAAGGATCCCTTCACAAATGGGAGATGGGAGTTATGACCTCTTCTGCTTAGAGATCCCACTTGGTGGGAGTGGGACGGGGACATAAAATCCTGGAGATGTCCCCCTGGATGAACGACCTTTGGTGAAGGGGCTCTCCCCAAGGTGCCTGACCTTGAAGTGAGGGTCTGCCCTCGTTCTTAGCAGGTGGTGGCTGCCCCAATCCCACAAAATCTGCTTCTGAGTCCGTGACTCATCTGCCAGGATGAGCAAAGGAGACTTTCCTGTCCCTTCTCCTTTCCTGAGCCAGAATGAGCCAAAGCATCGTTTGTTTAAAGGATGGAGCAAGAGAGATCCACAGGCATAAAGCCTGAGCTGTGGAGCTGTGCCAATCCAAAGGCAGGCAAGGTGAGAGGGAAATGGCAAATGCCTCATTGATTTCAAAACTGCTACACGATCCTGCCTGGGAGTCTGTAAAGCTGTTAAAATAAAAAAAAAGCCTGAAAATGACACGGTGTTGATGGGGAGTTGGCAGCTTCCTTTGTGCCGGCTGTTTATTCTCATACAAAGCCGTCCAAACGTGGAATGTTTACCCAATGGAAACCCCTTGGCATTGTGTTTCCCACTCTGAGCCTCGCACAACTCATTCCTCACCACCTGGAGCTCTGCAAAACACCTTCCTTACTCACCAGTGGCCTCCCACACTCAGATGCCACCAGGCCTGGAGGAGCTGGAGGAACAGGGGTTGACCAGGATGTCCTTTAAGCCAGCATAGAAGCCCTTGATTTGCCCTCCTGCCCTTTGTCTCAATTCCTGGCTCTAAATTTATAAAAGGCACAACATACATTGCTTTGGTGGTAGGTTGAGACAATTCCTTGGAGTTTGGTTCCCTTCTCTGCCGCTGATGTCTCCCGGGGCAAAGGGTCACTGTCATTAAGGCCACATCCCTGTGATGGGCAGTGGTGACACAGGGCTTTGCATCCATCAAAAGCACCGAGGCTGTGAACTTGTAGTGCCAAAATCTCCTCTGTCTCTCTAACGCGGCCCATTAGGCCCGGCTCAAGACTAACAACTTTCCATCAGCCAGGAACGTGGGCAGAAGTAGCTGATAGTTATAGACATCCTGCAACTCTTCCTTTACAAGCTCAGAAAATTCTTCAGCGGGATGAGGTTAAAAGGGGCGCTGAAGTGTTCCTCTGTAATGATACAGTTGTAAGAGCTCCATGTAAAATCCTCTAAAATGGGGTTTTATAGAGAATTATAGAATCACAGAAAGGTTTGGGTTGGTAGGGACCTCTCCCTGTTTGCCTTGGGCTCCCTTCTCTAAATTTCACTTCTCTTCTCCTGTGCAGACCCTCATGAAGACCCTCACTGCTGCCCAGGACCCTGGATTGTTACCACAGAACCTCCTTAAAATATCACAGAATCCTGACTGGTTTGGGTTGCAAGAAACCTTAAGGATCCAGTTCCAACTCCACAGCATCTGGTGCATAAAGGGTGAAATTTATTTTGCTTGTCTTTCTCTTTCTCAGATATATTTTGTGAGCCACTCCTGCTACTCTGGAAGATTTCTTGCTTACCTCAATTTCCTTTCCTCTTGGAATAAAATCTCCCCTCTTTTCGATTGAAACTGAATTTCCTCAGCCCTGTTTCTGGACCCTGGAAAGTCCTGCTGTTCCCCTGTTTCCACCTTCAGAGGGAACAGATGACCTTGCTCAGATCCTCTCTGGGGAGTTGCACCGAGCTTTGGAGGAGGGGAGAACCTCGCTGCTGCACGCAGCCACCAGCTCATGCATATGCCACTGTAAATTCATCTGAAGTCTGCTGGACAAATTCCAGCACTCTGCAGGGAAAGAAAAAAAAAAAAAAACACAAAGAGAAAGAAAAAGAAGAGAGCTGGCAGAGGTAAGCGGATATGCCAGAAATTGTTATTTTTTTTTTTTTTTAATTCTGATTCTCTGGGTTCTTTGGGGTTTTTTCTTCCTTCATTAAGCTGGTTTTTGGTATTGGAGTGGTTAGGCCCACCCGAAGCTAATTGTTAATCTCTTAACTAATTGTTAACTTAGAGATGAGTGAGGATAGAGAGAACTCTGAGCCTTACCATGGAATTATTAAGGTTGGAAAAGCCCTCTAAGGTCAGGGAGGCCCATCACTAAGCCAGCACCGTGTTCACCACCAAACCAGACCCCCGAGCCACATCCACACACCTTTGACCACTTCCAGGGATTGGTGCCTCCAGCACTTCCCTGGGCAGCCCATTCCAATGCTTGACCACCCTTCCACTAAAGAAATTTTTCCTAATATCCCATCTGAACCATTCCTGGTGCGGTTTTAGGCCATTTCCTCTTGTCTGATCCCTTGTTACTTGGGAGAAGAGACTGACCCCAACCTGGCTGCACCCTCCGGTCAGTTCCGGAGCTCAGGCTGTTCTTTGCTTCCCAGAGGAGAGTCCTGGATGTGCAAGGAAGTGCTCCACACACTTAGAGGACACACTCTACGGAAAACAGTTTCCCAGGAATTTCAGGACGCAGAAGAGTACTCTCCAGGGGTCAGGATGGCCGAGCGGTCTAAGGCGCTGCGTTCAGGTCGCAGTCTCCCTTGGAGGCGTGGGTTCGAATCCCACTCCTGACAGCTTCTTTGCTAGCCAGAGCCATCCCGTAGGGAATTTTGCTGCCTCCCTGTGTGAGAGACATTCCTGGGAGTCTCCCCCATCTGGTCCAGGCCCGAGATTAACACCCACTATTGGTTGTTCAGGTTGGCAGTGATGAGGTTGGAGTGTCCCTCCCACTAATCAGCGCCTGGCTCGGGTGGAATTTTGGCTTTTCCGGTGTTTTACGGGCATCGGGGCTGCTGGTGACAGGTGGGTCTCACCGGTCTAAAAGGGGAAAAGGGTTCTAACCTATGAATTTTGGGGCTGCTTGAGGGCTTTAAAGGAGGTCTGAAGGGGAAGGGGGTAAAACCAGGCTCCCTGTGTGGTCCATGGGGCACCATGCCAGAGTTGGGATTGAAATCCATCTGTTTGTGGCATGGAAGGCTCTACAGAGGGACCTGGACAGGCCAAATGTTCAAAAAGTGAGTAAATGTGGCACTTTGTGACACGATTCAGTGGCCATGGTGGCATTCGGTCAAAGACTGGTTGTGATGATCTTGGAGATCTTTGCCAAACCTATCAATTCTACGATTCTCAAACCCAGAAATCCTCTTCAAACCTAAACAAGACAAGGCAAAAAAAAAACCCCCACAAAACAAAGCAGCAGCTGCAGCAGTTAAACCCAGAATGATCTTTTTATTGCACCATTTTTTTTCCTAGTGCTTGTGAGGCTTCATAACTTTTACGCTGCAAATTCTTCGAGATGATGTCTTTTACTGAGAGTGTTGTATCCAGCCCTGCAGTGTTTGGCTACTGCTGGTAATGGAAATATCCTCATCTGTCAGAACAGGAACTCTCAGCAGTAACTGCTCCACTCCTCTTTCACAAGAATTTTTTGGTCATACCTTACCATCTTTGCAATCAAATCCTGGGCCCTGGATTTCTTCCATCATTCATTTTCAAAAACAGTAGCAAGTTCTTGAGATCCCAGTACACCTCCCAGGCAAGGGGGGCAGTCCAGCAACCAAAGGTGCATAAAAAGAGCAGGAAAACTGGTTTGTCTTGAAAGGCCAAGAAATTGGACCAAATGAATCATCTCATCTTTACTTTCTTAATAAAAGCAACGCAGCAGCACTTTCTGCAGTCTCAGGTGTGCAGCTTCCTCTAAATATCATTACCAAAGGAATTTTTCTGCTGAGGGGGAGGGGAAAAAAGAGTGTAGCGCCAATATCAGGCCAGTGATGAATTTCAAGCTTTAAGCTAAAAAATAAAGTCTTCCTTTGAGACAAATGTTGTGGAAGGAAAGACTTGGCTGCTGCAAAAGCCCAGGTCCAACTGAGAGCATAAAACCATGAAGGTTTTCATCTCATGGACAGACTTGGCGACTCCACTACTGTTTTGTGGTTTAACCACTCCTCCAGTGAGTATTTGTTCCCTGATACCCAACCTGAACCTTCCCTGGAGCAATTTGAGCCCGTGTCCCCTTGTCCTGTCATTAATTGTGTGGGAGAGGAGGCCAAGCCTCTAATTAGAATATCTGTGTGCAACAGCGTTCCCAAAATCAGATGTTCAGGTGCAATCAGCAATGAGATGCTTCCCCCAAAAGTGCTGCTGAGCAGGAAGGATTGAGTGTTTTGGGATCATCTGACTCCCACTATGGAATGGTGCTCCTTCAGCACATCAAAATATCAAGGAAGAGTTGGTAAACTGCAGAGGATGGTGGAGAACAACTCTGAGCATTTCAGAAGTCAGGAGGGAGAGGAGATTAAAAGGAAACAATGCGTTCAGTTTGTCGAATCCCTGACTAAGGGAACCAGAACTGTCTACAGGCATTTGCAGAATGTAAAACCAATAAAGAGTGAGAAAGATTGGCTTCGAGTGGAACAAAGAGTGTTATTAGGAGCAGTGGGAAGTGAAAGAAAAAACAGCCTGAACTGCTTGGAATTTAATGCATTCTGCTGTAGACATTCCTATTATATAACATTTGTATTAAAAACTTCATCTTTCCAGAAATATCTGGGGTTTTACAGAATAACTGATGATAATTCATCATCTTTCGTTGTTGTTGTTGGTGGTTTTTAAATAGAAACAATGGAAAAAATACTTCTGGCTTTCAGTGATGGACTTGAAAAGAAACACCATCTGTAGGCTATTTTTTAATAAACAGGATTATATAATAAAGGACTTTTGGTTGGAATTTACTCTGTTTCCTGGGTTCTCACAAAGGCAGGAAGACACCAAAATCTCCTCTGGACACAGCGTCCAGTTGAGAGACACCTCAGAAACAGGACCATGAAGGAGAAACACTGGGAAGTTGTTGGTAGAGAAGGAAATGGGTTGAATTCCCCAGGAAAACTTTCACTGCAGGAGAAAGACACCTTCCCCAAAATTGTTCAGTGCCTTCCAGACTTTATATATATATACACATAAATATATATGTACATATATACATAGGGAACTGTTGCTTTTCACGCAGAATTTTATAGGAAATGAATATCCTAGTCCCCAAATCTGGCTTGCAGAAGCCGGATGGTGGGGGAGATGTTTCTTTTCTGATCCCATGATGTGTGAGATCGTCCCCACAAATGATGCAACCCAGGAGGAATTCTGAAGCTCTTGAAGAAAGTTAGCTCCATAAATAGGCAGGTAGGTGGATAAACAGAGAGACAGGAAGATGGAATTTGCTTGTTCCAACAACTTTTAAGTGGACACCAACTCAGAATGTTTCACAGAAAAAGCTGCTCCTTTCCTGATGAGCTTTGACATTTGAATTCACAGGAATTTTGTGGTTTTCCTGAAGTCAGAATAATCCCAGCAGCTGATCCCTTGCAACATAGCCAGCACTTTGACTGGCATCCAAATATTCTGGAGCAGGGATCCCCTCTTGGCCAAGGCACTTCAGGACAGCCTGGTGACAAGTGAAGTTCAGTAAATGGCCTGGTTTTCTGCATTGAAATGACCCAGTAGAATGTGGCATGAACATGTTCAACGTTAAAACACTGGGCATTGGGATAATACTCGAGAATGTCTTTCCCGGGGTGAATATCCTGAGCTGGGAGGGATCCATAAGAATCATCGAGTCCAACTCCTGGTCCTGGACATCCCAGCAATCCTACCCTAGGCCTGAGGGCATTGTCCAAACACTTCCTGGGCTCTGGCAGCCTTGGGGCTGTGACCACTTCCCTGGGGAGTTGTTCCAGTGTCTGACCAGCTCTGAGTGAAAAAGTGTTCCTGATTTCCAACCTAAACCTCCCTTGGCACAACTTCAGGCCGGCCATTCCCTGGGGTCCTATTGCTGGAACCGACACCAATTTTAAAATGTTTTTTTATAGAACTTTAGCCAGGGGTTTTGTCCGCCTTTGACCTGGGGAGAGGAAATTGAAGTTTATTTTCAAAAGATTGTTTTACCAGGTGAGGTCTGATGAGCTGAACATCTCAGCAGACTGGGAGTGGCAGAGGAGATACACAACAGATAATGACCATTAACTACCATTAATGAACATCAACTCCAAGCATCACCCCTGGCATGGTCAGAGACACCTGGTCTGGGAAAAGAGAGATAACAGAGAAGGAGAACCTAATTAACTCTGGAAGCAAAGAAATCCGTATCCAGTAGGAACCCAGATTCTGAGAACTGCATAACATGGAACCGATGAGCATTGAACCAACCAATTTCTATGAGTTTTGACTGTATAAAATATGTAAGAAATCGAGTAAAATTTATGTGCGATGGAATGATTTTCTCTGCACAGCCCAGGCTATGGGTGGATGAAATGATTTCTGTTGCCCGTCCTGGCCAGAATAAAGCAACGCCTTGATTCTCTAACACTAAAAATGTGACTGGAGAGGTTTTTTTGGTTTTCCCACAGTTTCGGTGACACTATCACTGATCACCAGAGGGAAGAGATCACTGCTGCCTCTCCACCACACAAGTGAAATCCCATCCTTTGTAATCTCACAGCATGACCAGAAGCCATCCTTCTTTTTCCTTGGGAATTGCCTGTTTTCCAAATGGACGGGAATAGTTCCATGTTTGAGCAGGAAGGATTTGGGGAGGGGGAGGAAGACACCCCAAATTTTAGGTGTTTGCAGTGACCCAGTTGTCCAGGCAGTCAAGAGGAGCTCGCAAGGGCTGCTCCAGCCTCGGGGCCTTATGGAAGGCTCCGTGGTGGTATCCAGACAAATCACCTCTCACGCACCCTGCCTAATTAGTGTTCTTTGACCAATTAGCACACGCCAATCCTCCATGTGAAAGCAAAACATCTGCACCCACTGAAAGGCAGGCCCTGAGCTGAATCCGGAATGTGTCTCCTCTTTCCAGCAGGAAATCTGTGCTGGTTGGAGCTGTGCTTCCCTGCTGGAGCACGAAATCAAACCAGAGCTGACAATAAACACACCAGAATTGTATTCCGGCTCCTGCAGCCCCCTGAAACACAGGGAGGAGCTGACACAGGAAAGTCAAAGGGGTTCCAGTCCCAAGGTTTATTCCATGCCAGGCTTAATTGTTTATAATTGACGTGGGAAAAGCAATAATTTCTCTTTTCTTTCTCAGTTGCACTCCACTATTAAGAATCCAACCACATTTTCCCCCTTTCAATCATCGGGCCCAACCATTATTTTGACAGGGCTTTTTTCAGTCTGATTTTGCTATTACTGCATAGTGGATGGTTTATATTGCTAATTAGCATCTATTAAGGCTGTTATTCCATTCAAGCCTTGATGGATGGAGATGGAAAAGAATAAGGCATCAGAATAAATCAGAGCAGGAGAAACTGAGTTCTCCTGTGGGAAATCTCTCCGAGTTGAATGTGCCTGGATGTGTGCAGTGGAATTTTACATACGCACTTTGTATCACTGGTGTTATGGCTCTCAAATTTCTTATCCAAGGTCTGGATAGTTTAAAACAGAAGAGTTTTCATCCTGGGTGATCTGAGAACAGCTTCCTGTCTCCAGGAGCCAATGAGAAACTGATGATAACCAGGAGAAATATAAGAACTGGGGGAAAAAAAAAAGTATGAGTAACACAAAATCAGTGTTCAAAAATCTTAAGTTCGGTGATTTTACAAGCCTGAGGTGTTAATAGTCCTTGATAAAAGGTATAAAAGTTCTACTGGGCAATGATATCCCAGGAAAACAGAAAATTTACAACCTGTGGAAATGGGAGGGAAAAAGGAAAGACCCTTTTGCCTCCTCATGTTGCTGGGGAGCTGAATCTTGGAAAGAGCAAAGGTCACTGATTCTGAAATGGTGATTATTGCAGAGAAAAGAGGAATGGAAGTGATGTCACTGCTGAAGGGAATGTGATTTCCAGGGTTAACCCACCAGGTGGACTCTGAGAAGCCCCAGACAGAGCCCAAGACTCTGACTGAGCCTGACAGTCCTGATACAGAAATCTTTCCCCATGAAAAATTATGTATCAGACCTTCTTTTTTAAACAAGACATTTAAAAAGAAAACCAAAGGAAATATCCTGTGCCTTCAATTTCCCAGCCTTTCCTTCACCTGAGACCCCCATTTTTGGGCTGTAGGGTGGCACAGGCATCTTTCTTGTTCCATATGAGCTGGCAGAAACCCCAGCAGGTCTTTAGATAAACATCCACACGGAAGAAACCACTCCTGATATTCCATCCCATAATGAAAAACCAATTCCAGCCTTTATCCTGAGTCTTTCCTTTTTTTCTGTGACCTCTTTGTGGGATACATCAAAACCAAATCTGCCTCCAAACCCCATGCAGTGGGGTTCCCTGCCTTTACTTGGACAAAACATTTCCATGTTTATTTTTCCATGGAAGAGGACTCCATATGTGGTGTAAGCTGGCAAAGCTGTAAAAATCCTGGTGAGATGGACCAACAAATATGAGCTCTGGAGCTGGGACTGCGTTCCCTGTGTTGAAGATCTCCATGTAATTCCATCTGCAGAAGAAACCAATAAAAGAGAGTTGATGGGAAAGACTGGAAGGGGGAGTCAGAGCCCATCTGGAGTTAAATCTGGTGAGGGACATGAAGGGCAGCAAGTTTTCTGCAGGAATATCAGCAGCAAAAGGGAGAGTCAGGAAAATGTGGGGATGCTGCTCAGCAGGGTGGGAATTCTGGTGGCAAAGAACACGGAAATTGCCCGAGTACTCTTCATTTAAGTCTTTGCTGATAAGATGTGCCTTTGGAGATCCCAATTTCCTGGACCAGAGCAAGGAAGATTTATCCTCAGGGGAGGAGGATCCAGTCAGGGAACACTAAGACAAAATAGACTTATGGAATGCATGGATGAGGATAGGATGGATCCATGGGAACTGATGGCATTGCAAGGTCACCCTCATCTGTCTTTAAAAGATCACGGTGACCATGGAGGTTCCCAGGAGCAGAAGGAGACAAATGTCACTCCTGCCCTCAAGAAGGACGGAAAGGGAACTCAGGACAGGGAGTTCCATGGGAAGCTGATGGGGCAGTTAATCCCGGAAATTGTTTTGGAACACACGTTCAGTTCTTTGAATTTCAGTGAAGGAACTTAATGGTCATTGTGGGCAGTGGCTGTGGGAAGCTGGAATTGATGATGTGCTGCGAGCCCTGGGTCTGGGCTCTCTGCTGCTCTGAGTCTCTTCACGCTCTTTGTGAGCTGCTCTGAGCAGGAACAATCTGTGCCTTCGGTCCTTAACTGCAGAGGGATTTTGCTCCGTGTCTGGATCCTACCACAGCTAAAATGTTAAACTTTCCAAACCAGAATCATCCAGATGGATTGTTGACACCCAGGGCTGGAAGAACTGAGTTTAAAAGGGTGGAATGGCCCACAGGAAAGGCCCTTTTTATGAGGAATTCAGATGGATCTTGGACAGCCCCACCTAAATCTTGGACCATGCTCTCAGGTACATGGTGATTCTCAGACTTATCCAGTGCTGGGCCAGGATGATCCCTGTGGGTCGCTTCTAACTCAGAATATTCCATGATTTGGTGGCTCTGTGAATTCTGAAGTCATTGCTGTCTGTACTGACAGGTCTCCAGCTGGCATATGGATGAGGACATCCGGATAGGGGTGTTTGGATCTGGACCCAAATCCCTCCAGTCTTGTATTCCCACATTCCCCTCTCAAGGACTGCAAACCACAGCCCAGAGATCCTGGTGGGAGACAGGCAGGCAGAGCAGGAGGTTGTTTTTGCTTGATACCTGCTCCAGGGCTGTTCTTCCAGCCCATTCCTGAGGGTCTGATCCACCCCAAAGTGCTTTTGAGTTGGATTTGGACGGGATGACCTGGCTGTCCTCTGTGTGCGTGGCTGTTGCCTTTTCTGTGTGTTTTCCTTGTAGTTTTTGAACTTCTCTGAATCAAAACCCCTCTGGAAAAAGAGCAGAGATCTCAAAGGTGTACAAGGGGTTTATTTCTGCAAGACTCAAAATCAACAAGACGAAAGTCTGAAGGGAAACAAACTTCATTAACTCTGATTCTCAGGGTGCCATTGTTTTACTCTCTTTATTAACTCACAAAAAAGTGAGTAAGATCATTTTCCTCTTCAAATAACAATAGCAAATGTTATTTTTCACACTGCCAGGAAAAGGGCAGAAGAGAAAATCTCTGCCCCCTAATGTTGTTCTATTCAATGCACAACTAAAACCATATTTTCTTTGATAGAAAATCTTTATCTTGAGATAAAGACAAGTCTCTGGTCTCTTTTTGGAAGTCCTGGTAGAAACATAACTTATATTGAGGGTAATGCACAGTTTTATGAATGTAATAATTGATAGCTTGAAAGTCTGGATGTTTGGAAAATCATTGTCCAATCTGTGGTGTGTCAAGCACGAGGTATTCTGCAAAAACATGAAAGAAACCCATCAGTGGAGAAGAGGAAACACTCAAAATTCTGCTTGACAGTGAATCTGCCAAAATGCAAACCAGTAAATGAATAGTTAGAAGTGATGCTCATTTTTTGGGGTCTAAAATCCAAAAGCCACTGCAGCAACACTACAAAAACAACAGCAAAAATGGTACTGGAAAAATAGCTGGAGTGATGTTAAAAAAAGGTTATGAGTCCCTGGTGTGAAAGTGCAATTCTTGTGTTCCTCTTTTCACAGTGTTCATGTTTTTTAGGAAGTTTTGGGCAGAGAAGTTGGGAGAAAAATAATTTGTTTGAGTAATTTTCTGCTGAGCACTCTGACCAAGGAACCTTCCACTTCCAACTGTGCATTGGAGACAGAGATAAAACAGGGGAGACCTGGCCAGGTGCGAAAGTCAAGAATAAGCAGAAATGGGGAAACTCACAGCAAATGGGTGGCAAAGACTCATGAAATATAGAAGAGAAGAGGCTTTTCCCTATGGATCCCAAAAATTCAGTTTTGTTGCAATCCAAAACATACTGCGAGCTGTTGGACTAATGGTGAGAGAAATGGATCTCTTTTATAAGACAATAATCAAAGGACATCTTTGTTTTCAAACCCAATTTGGTTTTTTCTCATTTTCTCTAGCAGATCCAATGACCTTTCTTTAAACAACACATTCATCAAATCGGAGTTCAGCAATGCAAACCTTTAGCTAAACAAAGACAACTCAGTGAGGATTTTTTTGTTCTCATTTTAATTCAACATTTGCGAAAACCCACTTCAAAGCTCTCTCTGACTCCAGAACCCACCACACTGATGCTGAAGGGCCTTTCCAAACCCTTCCAAATCTTGACACCAGTTCCTTGTTCATGTATCAGTCTCATGTTCTGAGATATCATCAGGATGAGTGATATCTGCTCATTTCTCTTTAAACCAAATACATCCAGTCTGTTCTTTGTAACTGTGAGTCAAGGGGCAAAACAGGAGCTGTTTAAGGTTTTTAATAAGTGGCAGGGTAAGAATCCAATTTTTGTATCCCAGGAATAATTCTTAGAGTTAGGGAGTGGGGAAGACTGAGGAATAGCTGGAAAAACCTGCAGGGATAGTGTTGATAGAGACCCTGAAAGTTCATGGACTCAAAGAACAGTTTAGGTAGGAAGGGACCTGAAAGATCTTCGCATTACAACCCCAGGGATACTTCCCATTAAACCTGTTTGCTCAGGGAAAAAAGTATTTGAGAGTTTGTTTATATAAATATCCCCACGGATCCCCAGCATTGGAATAGCTCAGTCCATTTGTGTTCACTCTTGTTTGGTAGATTCTGTGAGCTTTGCTTTTTCTTTTTTTAGTTTCTTCTGTGTTGCAGTAGAGGCTCATCTGTTCCGTGCTCCAGCCCCTGAGAGACACCAGCAGGTGAAATCTGCCCTTTGGTCTCACACAAAAATAATGATTCACTGGAGTAATTGCCTTGGTTCCTGCAGTATTTTAGAGGCAGACTTACATTCCTTCCTTCCTTCCTTCCTTCCTTCCTTCCTTCCTTCCTTCCTTCCTTCCTTCCTTCCT
>VYZQ01021399.1:47149-83468 GCA_013400655.1 Mystacornis crossleyi
TGGATGAGGCTTGGAGCAGTCTGGGATAAGTGGAAGGTGTCCCTGCCCATGGCAGTGGGTGGAATGAGATGATTTTTAAGGTCCCTTCAAACCCAAATCATTCCAGGATTCTATGACTGCAAAAGACTGCTTGTCCTCCTGTAACCAACGCGATTGAAAAGCCAATTTACCAAAGGAACAGGGCAGTGAATGAACCATCCCCAGCTTCCCCAGACTGGAATTTTGTTCCTGGGGGTATCCCCCAGCCTGTAGTCAACTTAAATGAGAACCACTTTTACTGTTATCTTCCTTGGAAAAAATTTGAAACTGTTCAGTTTGCAGAATTTAAGTTTTCGAGTGACATTAGAGGTTGTGCTGAGATTTATTTGGATGCTCCCCAAAGAGACAATCCTGCTGTGCTCCTGAGCACCACAAAAATATTTACCCAGGCCTTACACAAATAAAAGGTTTTTATGGCTGCCATAGTTAATAGAATCCTTCAAAATTATAAATGGAGTTTAGATTACATTAAAAAAAAAAAGCAGCATTAAAAAACCCCAATAAAATATGGTGGAAACACTGCTGCAATATTTATCTCCTGTAAACACATGAACGTTGTGAGTGAGGAAACTGTGGCCTCCAAATTATAAAATCATGAAGGTTGGAGAAGACCTCCAAGATCAGCAAGTCCAGCCTTCCTTCCAATACCACCACGTCTGCTAAACCACACCCACAGATGCCACATCTGCTCGTTGTGTGAACACTGCCAGGGATGTTCACTCCACTCCTTCCCTTGGGAATCTGTTCCAATGCTCAACCACTCTTTGAGTGAATGTTCATATATTTAAAGTAAGCCTTGTTTTTATTTTCATATCTCCACGACATTTTTCGAAAGAAAACTCTTAATCTTCACATATACCCACCCAGAACTGAATTTAGGGCAGTTCTGGGGAAGGATTCATGTCCTTGTGGAACAAGACCAGAGAGCAGGAACGATACAAGAGAGAATCCCCAAATCTCAGGATTCCTCCAGTGCATTTACAAGTGTGATGTGATTTAGATCACTGAGTGGTTTGGATTGAAAGGGAACTTCAAGATCACCCAGTTCCAAACCCCCTGCCATGCACAGGGACACCTTCCACCAGACCAGGTTGCTCCAAGCCCTGTCCAATCTGGCCTTGAGCACTTCCAGGGATGGAGCATCCACAGTTTCTCTGGGCAATCTGTGCCACGGCCTCACCACCCTCACCGCAAAGAATTTTTTCTTTTATCTCTGATCTAAAACTCTCCTCTTTTACTTTTGGTTGCCAAAATATCTTTCTCAGACTGATGTCTGACTGGACAGAGTCTTCTGCTCCTTGAGCTCCACGGTTTTTCCGTAGTCCTGCTCACACGTGGATCTCAAACCTACCCCAAACCTGGTGGGTGTTTTGGAGGCCGTTCCAAAACCTCCTTTGCCTTTGATGCTTAGAAATGTTTTCCTTTCCAGCCAACATTCGAGACGAGTTTTTAGCTCTTTGTCCTGGTGCCAGCTTCATCCTGCAGCTAAAATAATTCTTCCTCCTTCCTGCTGCTTGTCTGGAGGCAGAGTCTGCAGACCAGGCCCACTCCTACTCAGCTTCCAGCTCCAGCCAAGCTCTTCCAGTCTTTTCTATTAAAAGAAACTCTTCTCAAGCTCTGACAGTCCTTGCAGGTTTTCTTTTCCTGCATGGATTTCAAGTCACACCATCTTGCCTGACTGAAGGTGAGTAGACTGGTTTGTGATATTCCAAATAAACTCCCAGCCTGTATAAATACGGAAACTTTGCTCTCACCACAACATTCTCTGCTTTGCATTGGTGCAGCATCACAATCCCCTTTTTCACACCTTTATTGTTCAGAACTGCCCTGTGATTCATTGGAAACACAGCTTATTTTTCTCCATATTTTCAACTTGTAAATCCCAGAAATAAGGCAAGGAAGGAGCCAGAGGAGCGGCTTCAGCTGCATGAATTCAGTCAAAGTCTCATAGGCCAACTCCTGATTTCTCTACAAAGCTTGGGGGTTTTTTTGAAGCCAACCCAAAACTTCAAAGGTAATCCTTGCAATTCAGAGTTGGTCACTGCTTCCCATTCCAGTTTGTAGTCCAAATTTTCCTGAAATTGTCCATTCCTTGAATCTCTTCTCCATCACTGTCTGACTTACAAGGTGTTTCCCCTCATCTTCCTCACTTCAGTCGGGGCTCCTGATCCCTCATCCCATCTCAGGGGTCTTGCACAAGGTTTGTGTCCCATTCCTTTGGCACACTCTGGATATCACAAGGACGTCAGTGAGATGTGTTCATGGCAATATAATTTACTGACAGCTTTGCTTTGTCAGGCCAGCCCAGCAAGCGATAAAATTATGGTCTGAAAATGGAGAGAGGAACAATAGGAAGGATTAATCCCTGTGACTCACCCAAGACATGCTCCTTCCTGTAGCCCTGTTTTGGGATAATTCCCCTTATAGAAATATTTCCTGTCTGTGTTTGTACATTTGTCTTCATACACCTCTATCCTTTGGACTGACAAACTCTAAGCACTTCTTAAATCTACATTTAAAAGAACTAGGAAATGCTGGTGGGAATTGCAGAATGTTTTCATGGAATCGTGGAATGATTTGAGTCAGAAGGAGCTTTAAAAATCACCTTGTTCCACCCCGAACCATGGGCAGGGACACTTCCCACTATCCCAGGTTGCTCCAAGCCCTGTCCAACCTGGCCTGGGACACTTCCAGGGGTGGGGCAGCCACAGCTTCTCTGGGCAACCTGTGCCAGGCCATCACCACCCTCACAGACAAGAATTCCTTCCCAAAATCCCATCTAACCCTGCTCACTTTCAGCTTAAACTCATTTTCTCTTGTCCTGCCTCTCCATCCCTTGTCCCAAGTNCTTCTCTGGGCAGCCTGTGCCAGGCCATCACCACCCTCACAGACAAGAATTCCTTCCCAAAATCCCATCTAACCCTGCTCACTTTCAGCTTAAACTCATTTTCTCTTGTCCTGCCTCTCCATCCCTTGTCCCAAGTCCCTCTCCAGCTCTCTTGGAGCCCCTTTAGGCACTGCAAGGGGCTCTGAAGTCTCCCTGTAACTTTCTCTTCTCCAGGTGAAACCCCCAGCTCTCCCAGACTGTCTCCAGAGCAGAGGAGCTCCAGCCCTGGGATCAACTTGGTGGCATCCTCTGGACTCTGGCAGCTCCACATCCCTGTTCTGGGGACTCACAGGAGTCCAGGTGGGTCCCACAGGAGCAGAGTAGAAGGGTAGAATCACCTCCCTCAACCCGCTGCTGCTTCTTTTGAGGCATCCCGGGATACTCTTGGTTTTCTGGGATCCAAATGCTCACTGCCAGTAATGTTGAGTTTCTCAGGATGGCGCTTGCTGAGGATCTCAGGATCTCAGGATCATTTCAGCCGAGGCCCAAGGTCCCACATTATCCGCTTGCACCTGCCAGCTCCCAAGTCCCCCTGGCTCCCTGCTGACAGCGTAATTCCAATTAATTCCTTCCACAAACCATCACACACCTTCCAACCTCTTGTGCATGGAAGTCACTGCGCAGTGGCCGGGAAAACACATGGAAAACAAGAAAGGGAAAGAGTTTGGCGTGGGTGAGAGACGCAGAAAATCCCAGGGCAGTGAGGAAGAGACCACTTCCCAAGATTTCTTGCTTGGCACCAGGGCACTGGGACAACCTGTCCCCAAACTGCTGAACCCCTGTCTTTAACTCATTTGAACCCCCACACACACTCTTTAATTACTCATTTTACAGAGATATTTTGGTTCCTCTGCGCATTAGGCTGAGTTAGGTTATGATTTTTAATGCCACAAGAGAGAAAAGAAACCTTTCAGTCAGAACTGACATTTTTCTAAATTTTTTTTTGATTTTGTAACCAAGATAAACAAAACCAGCATTCCAGTCTGAGACCAAAGTTTGTTGTTCTGAACTCCCTGCCTCTAGAGCTGAGCCTGGAAGAGATTTTTCTTCCCTCCGGAAAGTTCAATATCTGTGAAAACAAAGATCTGTTTACATCTTTTATCAGCTGGTCACAGGAGATATCACTGTGCAGGCACTGCTGCTCCTCTGTGCCACCCTTTGGAAGCTCAAATACTTCACAAAACTCAAACTTATTCAGCACAAGACCATTTCTTCTGGGTCTCATCTAATGTGGGTGGTGTTTTCACTTCTCATTAGCTCGGGATTAGGTGGATAATGAACTGCAGACACCAGAAGCTCAGTACCAAGATATTTCAAGCTCATAGACAAGTCAGGTATGACTTTTTAAAAAAAGATTCTTGAATATAAATAACTAAATTCTGCTTACTTGGCTTTTTAGGTAGATATCTGTTATTTTTTTGCCTTGTGCTTTAGCTCATCAGAGCCTGTTTCCTGTCAAGATACATGAGGATAAGTAAGGCCATCTCTTCAAAGGAAGAAGGAGGGAAAAGGATACTCTGACCTTCCCAAAGTGCTCGGAAAGCCACGGAGAGGAAAATTATCCATTCTCCAAGACTTTTCATGATCACAAAAGCTTGTCCTGAGCTCAGGTCTTCATGATTCTTCAACCATAGAGAATAAGCCTACTGCTGTTAAGCACAGTCTAAATGCTTAGACCCTGCATCAGGTTAAAGCTGAGCCAGAAAGGAAAGGCAGGTCTGGACATCAGCACTGAAGTGAAACTCAGCGGTTTTGTGCTCTTTGCAGGAAAAGTTGAAGGCGAAACACAGAGTTCATTCCCGCTTCCCCCAGAGTTCATTCCTGCTTCCCATCAGTGCCACCACGAGGAGCAGAGAAAGACCAAGTGCAAACCCAAGCGAACGAGGGAAGAGCTGGGAGGGCAAAGGAAGATGCAGCAAGAGCAGACCTAAGGTGGGAAAAATCATAAAGGTTCATAAAATCATAACATCATGTTATGGTTTAGGTTGGAATGGACCTGAAAGATCATCTTGTTCCAAACCCTTGCCATGGGCAGGGACACCTTCCACTATCCCAGGTTGCTCCAAGTCCACCATCCCAGCCTTGAACATTCCAGGAATGGGATGTCGACAACCTGTCTGTTCCAGGGCCTAACCACCCTCATGGGGAACAATTTCTTGCTAATATCCTGTTTAAATCTACCTTCTTTCAGCTTAAAGCCATTCCCCCTTGTCCTAAGTTCCCATGTACACATCCTACCTGCCAGGAGGAAATAAACATTGTTTGTTGATAAATAAAACTGTGACAGGGAAAATCTTACCCCCATTCCCTCTTCCCAGCTCTTCCCAGCTCTCATTGGAGACGTCTAGGAAACACCCATGGTTTTGTAATGGAGAGAAGAGGGGAAGTGAGATCCGACTGCTTCTGCCAGCAGGGAGAGACCTGAAATGGGTCTAAATTTGCATTTAGATTTGCTTTTTTGGCAGCAATGTTTTCTGCTGGGTGCCAAGAGACCCCTCTGGGCTTGAATCATTTCTCAGGGAAAAAGAATCAGCAGCAGCTATTTCATAACCAGAGATACTCTGGGGGAGGGCTGTAAAGATTAGAAGGGGCTGTAAATACTGGGGGAAACAAGCCAGGACTGGGCGATGATTCACAAGCTGCATCTTCTGCCGGTGCAGGGGGAGGAGGAGGAAAGGTTTGAATGGGTGTAAGGCAGGAAAAGCCTGTGGGGGACAGAACCTGCTCTCAGCAACATGGCGGCCACAGGACATGGTTTCGGACTCGTGCTTTTGCTTCTGGGCAAATCAGAAATGTAGCACGGAGCCACAGCATTGATTGGGTTGGAAGAGAACTTTTTGAGATCATCAGGTCCAACCTTGGACTAAAATGCCACCAAGCACTGAGTGCCATGTCCAGCTTTTTCTTAAACACCTTCAGGACGGTGAGTCCACCACCTCCGTGGGCCGCCCATGCGGATGTGTGACAACACTTTTCATGAGGAAATTCCTCCTCTTGCCCTTCCCTGGCCCAGCTTGAGGCCATTTCCTCTTGTCCTGGGAGAAGAGACCGACCAGCCCATCTGCCCCCTCCTGTCAGGGAGTTGTGGAGAGCCAGAAGGTCCCTCCTGAGCCTCCTTTTCTCCAGGCTGAGCCCCTTCCCCAGCTCCCTCAGCTGCTCCTGGTGCTCCAGACCCTTCCCCAGCTTCATTCCCTCCTCTGGACACGCTCCAGCCCCTCAATGTCTTTCTTGAAGTGAGTGACCCAAAACTGGACACAGGACTCAAGATGTGACCACAACCTGATTATAAAATAATCCATTGTAATTCTATGACAGACTTATAAATTAGATATTACACTGACAATATTTAGATACTTTATTAGCAATAAAATTATTTTTAATCATCTACATAATCCCTGTGTCCTACTTCTGGCATGGAACCTTCTCCCAACAGCTCTGTCACACAGAGTGAGACAAAGCTGGAAGGCTTGGTGAGACCAAGGACACTTCCATCTGACAGTGGGTAAATCTTAGATGAAATATAGGTTGGGTCTTTAGCAGCAAAAACGAGATCAAGGGTGGTTCTGAAGCGCTGAAGCGAGGGCAGACAGCTTTGTGTGAAAGCCTTGTCTCGGCTTGTTTACTGCTTGTTTACTATTTAATTCAAAATTAAATTGCTCTGGACCAGACTGACATGATGACATCAGAAATACATCCTTGAAGGTGAATTTCAGTGGAAAAGGATCCATAAAAGAGCAGAATATCAAGGTAAGAAGCCTGGAATAACACGTGGCCCCTTTGCCTCTCCATCAGTAAGGCTGCGCCATCCGGGGCAGTGCTGAGACGCTGGCACACCTGGTTTCGGGTGGTTCACCTCACCTGAAACACCTCAAAGGTGGTTTAACCTGTTCCATTTTACTTCATCCCTGGGTCTGACTCAGAGAACAGTCAAATTTGGGCTGTGACATCCAAAGCCCGATGGCCTGTGGTCAAACAGGGCGTGAATTACCTCATTCCTTTCACTCACTGTGGTGAGTCATTCCCGGTCCTTGCTGGGAACCCTTTCGGCTCAGTCCTTTGCAAAGGAGTGTAAATCCCTCAGAGACGAACGGTTTATCCCTGCCCGTTATCAAACCTGGGCTAAAGCAGTGAATTCAGAGGGAGTCTGACCTCGGGGCTTCTGTCCATGCTGTGAATTCTGCTCCTGGGTACTCATCTTTGCAGTCCACATGTGCTGATCCAGTGGTTCCTGCCAGAGTCCAGTTCTGACAATTTGTATTTAAGACCATTCTCAGACCACTTGCTGTAGGATCCCTACTCAGCCAGAAGAGGTGGGCACCCCACAGTAAGCCGAGTCCAGTCCTGCTGGTGCAGAGAAGAGAATCCGAGCTTTCCAGCGCTTTTCTGATGAGCATTTCCATATTTTAAAAGCGTGTTTCTCTAAAAGGCATTGCTTATTGAAGCCAAAATGCTTCTCATACACATCTTTTGGATAGGAAGGTGCTTAAGGAGATTGATTAGAATCATAGAATATTCTGAGTAGGAGGGGACCTAAAAGGATCATCAATTCCAGCTCCTGGCCCTGCACAGGACACCCCAAAAATCACTCACGTGGCGGAGGGTGTTGTCCAAACACTTCTTGAACTCTATCAGGATTTGGGCTTTGACCACTTCTGTGGGAAGCCTGTTCCAGTTCCTGACCACCCACTGGGTAAAGAACCAGGTCAACAACGAAACACCTGAAACAAAAATCAAAAACCCAGTTACAGGAGATAGAGGAGGTTTTTGTAGGCCCACAATTCTCCTAATTATAATGCCAGAGCAGGAGAGCGGAGAAGAGCTGGCAGGACAGAGGGGTGTCCCGTGCCAAAGGCAGCCACAAGCTTGGTCTTGATGGCTTTTTTATTTAATCATAACATCACAGAGCGGTTTGGGTTGGAAGGGACCTTCAAGATCATCTCCTTCCAACCCCCTGCCATGGGCAGGGACACCTTCCACTATCCCAGGTTGCTCCAAGCCCTTAATCTTAAGAAAGAGGGGGAAGCTCCTGCTCCTTCTCTCGCAGAAAATGAACAAACAAACCAAGCTGGAGTGCAACAATGAGTTGGTTGAGGATAAGATGACAAAGCAGACGTGAAGCTCTTCAAGTCTTAGTCCAGAAATGCAAGATCTGCCACCCTTCCATTGAATCCAAAGCTAATTCCCAGTTGGATAGCTGGTTTTTATCCTCTGACACCCCAGCTGATGTAGCATATCTACGTCCTTCCCTAGAATGATATTTCCCATGGTTTTTGATGGATTATGATTTCCCGAGGCACCAAGGGTTAGGATTTAGGCCTTGCTGTGAATCCTCCGGGCTTAACAAGTAAATAAAAAAAAAAAAATCAATATTGCTTACATTTGTTTTCAGATCTTATCATTTGCCGGTGTAGGGAGAGAGCGTTTATTGATGACTGAGTGGGCCCAGCAGTGTCTCAGTCAATTTTTATCACTCCATTTCACTGCAGGCTGCTGCCCCATCCCTGGCTGCACTCTTTATATTTTTGGTGTATTACTGCTGTGATGTTTAGGATGCAACAGGCAGCGTTCCTTTTGTGAGGGGAGCAATATCAAGCCTGAAATACTGTTGCTGGTGATAAGCGAATTCCCTCTTCACGCCTGAAAAATCAGGAATGCCCTAATCCGTGAGTGAGGGTTGTTCTGACAACCCATCTCTGGGTGTAATTATAGCTGAAGGCTGGGATCTGTCTCGGCAGCAGCTGCTGACTGGCACTGTCGCCTTCCCTTGTAGCTCCTGAGCAGTCGCTTAGCTCATGAATATTCATTAGCAGAGTGGTGGGAGCACTGATAAGAGCTTCAGAGAGAGATTCATTCAATAAAGTCCAGGCTGCAGATCCACCAGCCCGACTGAGTGGGGCTGATCTCCAATGAAAGAATCACGACGGGAGAGTAGAGGGAGAGCTAAAGGGAAATAACTTGGCACAGAGAAAAACGGAGGGAAAGAATGGACTGTTCCATGCCAAGAAGCGAATCCCGGAGCACAGCAGAGAGGAAATGGCAGTGCTGCAGTTAAACAGAACAGCTAGTTGTAAATAAACAGGAATTTGAGGTTTCAAAGGCACGAGAAAGCAAAAGAGAAAGGGTTTGGCTCAGTTAAAGGAGCAACCTCACATGGGAAGAAAAGCATAATGGCTTTAGCCTGGAGGAGGGTAGGGTTAGATGGGATATCGGGAAGAAATTCTTCCCTGTGAGGGTGGTGAGGCCCTGGCACAGGTTTCCCAAAAAGCTGTGGCTTGTCCATCCCTGCAGGTGCCCAAGGCCAGGTTGGATGGGGCTTGCACCAACCTGAGCTAGTGAAAAGTGTCCCTGCCCATGGCAGGGGGCTGGAACTGGATGATCTTTCAGGTCCCTTCCAACCCAAACCACTCCAGGATTATGTGATACTAGCTGGCCAGAAATGTCCACGTCTTCAGCTCCTGTGGAGGAAGAGTTGTGCTCACAGGGTGGTTCCTGCCCATACCTGCTGTTGGTACAGCCTTGGCACAAATGCTGGTCCAGGGATGCTCTTTACCTTGGTGTCCTGCAGTGAGGCCCCACAGACAGATCCACCCCACTGAGTCGATGCACAAACCCGGGGCAGAGCCACCAAAAAGTTCTTGATCATACAAAACTGAGGGGGAAAAGCTACCCACTCCTAAGAAACTTGGNTTGGGGCTGTCCTGTGCAGGGCCAGGAGTTGGCCTTGACGACCCTTGTGGATCCCTCCCAACTCAGGATATTCTATAATTCTATAATTCTGTGTGCAGGTCACCTTGCATCTTCTCCCAAGCTTTCCATGAAGGCTGCTTTGGAGATAAACAGTGGGAATGCAAACTGGAGCAGGCGCAGGGCTGACAAATCAGCTGAGCACCCAGAGAAGCCAATGCACAGCTGGCACCCAGCAGCAGCTCCCTTTGTTGNTGTGATACAAGCTGGCCAGAAATGTCCACGTCTTCAGCTCCTGTGGAGGAAGAGTTGTGCTCACAGGGTGGTTCCTGCCCATACCTGCTGTTGGTACAGCCTTGGCACAAATGCTGGTCCAGGGATGCTCTTTACCTTGGTGTCCTGCAGTGAGGCCCCACAGACAGATCCACCCCACTGAGTCGATGCACAAACCCGGGGCAGAGCCACCAAAAAGTTCTTGATCATACAAAACTGAGGGGGAAAAGCTACCCACTCCTAAGAAACTTGGGCTCTCGGCAGCAGTGAGTAGCGAGTCCTATCTGTTATCCGTGAGTAAGATCCTTATATCCACAACCACTATGTCTGCTATGGATAAAGACCTTTGGAGCGAGAGTTTGGTGGTGCCCACCTGCCCTGGAGAAGTCTTGCAAAGCCCTGATGGACTTGGTCAAAGCAGACTCTAAACCACGCCCATGTATAAATTTAAGGAATATAAAGGAATTAGAGTGACCAAAGGTGGGCCATGAAGATGGTGAAGGGTCNGTTGTGGGCATGACTGCAGATTTTACATCAACATTTAGCTCTGCTTGGGCCCTGTTGTGCCTCTGTACTCATGGAATGGGACTCCTTGAATGGAGCCACCTGTGACAGCCACCCTGAGCTCCCCTTGCCATCAACAGGCACATCCAGAGGGTAATTCCTCTCATCCTACAGCAACCAGCTCAATGCTGCGAGATGAAAGACGTTTGGAAGTGCCTGGGTTCCCCCTGTTAAGGGGTCTAGCTGAGCAATAGGGTCCTACAACACCTTTCTTCACATGGATTAGGGCTAAATCACAAATTTATCATTCACAAGTGCTGAACTTGGGCATGACAGCATTT
Organism: Mystacornis crossleyi; assembly: GCA_013400655.1. Taxonomy (NCBI): domain Eukaryota; kingdom Metazoa; phylum Chordata; class Aves; order Passeriformes; family Timaliidae; genus Mystacornis; species Mystacornis crossleyi. Next base: position 57,878 of record VYZQ01021399.1, read on the forward strand.
GCTGTAGGTCACTGTTTTTCTCCCCATTCCCAGGTACTTAAATTCATCCAAGGCTGCCTCTTTTAACTTCCCAAGAGATATTTTACAGTCAGGCAACTCAATCTGCAAACACGAAAAAATGATGCCCCGTTCCTCTGGTAGGCACTCAGTGAAGATCCACGAGGATCTTTTAGCTCTGTCCACCCCTGAAGACAGAAATTATCATTTCCTAGAGTCCATCTCACTGTGTTAGCACAAAAAAAAAAAAAAAATCAAATAGTTCAAGTGTGGGTGTCCACCAGCCTTAGATACCTAAAAAGCTACGAAGTCCTGACATGCTGGTGAGTCAGCAATGCAGCTGGAGGCAGGAGGGTATCTTGGAGGCCAGGAATTTAGGCACGGTGTCCTTCAAAGCAAAGGCAGAGAAACAGCTATGAGCACTGGCTTCCCAGTAGGAAAATATGAATAACAAGCAAAATCCCGGGCTTGGGCAGGATGGATGGGAGAGAGAGTTGCAAAATGCGTGCTGGAGATTTAAACAAGGGTTTGGTGTGGGCAGTGAGTGCTGCTGACACCTGGGCAGCTCCCGGGCCTTGCTGGAGGGGTTGAGGCACCCTTTAATTGCATTCAAAGGGCTCATTTTAATGAGAAGTAGCCGCGTTAATTGCTTGGGTTGTTCCTGCCTGATAAAGCCCTTTCAGAGCTGTTGGGTAAATGGGTCTCTTTTCAGGCCACATGGACACTTTAATATGTCCCCAGACACTCATTAGCTGCCTAAAAACAAATCCTCTGCCCCAGCCTGTGCTAAGGAAAGGCTACAAACCCTCCGGCTCCTACAGCTGCAACCCAGAGCCCGGCTCCCCAGCAAACAATCCCAAAAGAATCTAAAATAGTGCAAGGAAACTCCAACTGGGGACAGGTCTTTGTCCAAGGACCCCGTGGGATGGCGTGACCCCACTGAATTATAGATGAAGAACTTCAGATTTTTCCATGTCTTTATTGGCTTGGCCTCATTAGCCTGGTTAGTTTTGGATCCTTGTCTCTCCAGAGCGGAAGAGATTTCCTTGGACATTTCAGTGTGTAAGTTTAAAGAATACAGAATTATCCACAGGATCTCTTGGACTGTATAAATATATCATTTCCTCTTTCCTTATCACTTTTCAAAAGCATTACAGGCAGTTTGGACTCCAGCTTGGCTATAGCTGGAAAGAGAAGAACCTCCTCCACAAGCAGCTGTGGGTTCCCTGTCAGAATCGCAGGATCGTGGAATGGTTTGGAATGAGAGAGACTTTCCAGATCATCTCATTCCACCTCCTGCCATGGGCAGGGACACTTTCCACTATCCCAGGCTGCTCCAAGCCCTGTCCAAGCCTCTGAGCCTGGACACCTCCAGGGATGGGGCAGTCACAACTTCTCTGGGAAACCTGTGCCAGGGCCTCACTGTTCTCATAGTGAAGAATTTATTCCTGATAGCCAATCTAAACTTCTCCAGCTTCAGGAAGTGTCCTGGCACTCCATCCCTTGTCCCAAGTCCCTTTCCAGCTCTCCTGGAGCCCCTTTAGGCACTGGAAGGGGCTCTGAGGTCTCCCTGGAGCCTTCTCTTCTCCAGGCTGGACACCCCCAGCTCTCCCAGAGATGGCTCCAGCTCCTGGAGAATCTCTGTGGCTTCCCCTGGACTCTCCCCAGCAGCTCCACATCCTTCTGATGGGGATCCCAGAACGGGACACAGTGCTCCAGGCAGGGTCTTACAAGAGCAGAGAAGACTGGAGATTCAGCTCCTGCTTCTTGCTGCCTCTTTAAGAGATAAACTTTCAGTCTGGAAAGTCCAGAGGAACATCAGAGCCTGGTGCCACCTCAGCTGCCTCTCAGCACTTTGCTAGCCCACAAGTGATTAACAATTTGCTTTCATCTCCATTTCAGAGCCTGTGGAAGGAGCTGTGCTGCGCTCAGAGTCTGGGACTCACTGTTCCAACGGAGGGAAAAAAAAGAAAGCACGATCCTATCAAAGCTGTCATTCCCTTTGGCAAGCAAACCCATTAGAGATGCACGAGGTGTGCTCTGAAGTCTCTCCCCATTTACTTCTCCATCGTCCGCCCGCTGCGGATTTCTCCAGTGCTCATTCCTAATGAATCCTGCTGTTCCATGGAAATGACCCGTGCTGGGCTGTACTGGGATGGCTGTGCCTGCCTGGATTACCTTTGGGAAGGTGTTAATGAGAGGTGGCAGCGCTGTTACGGAGGGGAGCAGCTCCGGGGAAGAGCAGCCATTCAGCTGAGCAGAGCCGGGATGCCCCGAGCTGACAGAGATCACACAATGCAATTAAAAAGCCAAGTTCAGGTGGTGTCAGGCTCTGCAGGGCTTGGTCAGTGGAGCATCCAGGAGAGGCTCCTTCGCATCCCATTTAGTGCGGGAGGGATCCAGCTCGGGAGTGACATCCCGCCTGCATCACCCCGATAGAAACAGGAGTCACAAACTGCTGCCAAATTGATCAGGGGGATGGAGCAGCTCTGCTATGAGGAAAAAAAAAAAAAAAGAGAAAATTGGGATTGTTCAGCCTGGAGAAAGCTTTGGGGTGACTTAATCATGGCCTTCCAGTACCTGAACAGAGCCCACGAGGAAGATGGAGAGAATTATTTACAGGAATATCGGGGGAATAGCTTCAAATTGACAGAGAGTAGGTTTAGATTAGAGGTTACGAAGGTCCCTTTCCACTCCAAGGTGGTGCTGGAAGGTGAGACAATTATCTGTAATTTAATGCCAAACCGAATAAGAGGAAATGGCCTTTAGTTATGCCAGGGAGATATAGGCTGGATGTCAGGAAAAATTTCCTCATCAAGAGGTTTGTCAAACATCGGAAAAGGTTGCCTGGGGAAGTGTGGAGTCACCAGCCCTGGAGGGATTACAAAGATTTGGGGATGTGGGTTAGTGGTTGGACTCAATGATCTTAGAGGTCTTTTCCAACCTAAATGATTCTGTGAGCATGTCACTTAAATAAAATCCATGAGGAGCAGAGGGATCTAGAACAGCTCAATGATTTGGGTGATTTTTCATTTGTTGCATGAAATGAGATCCAAATCCAGGGCCTGGAAGCCAAGCATAAATATTATCAAACTAAAAATGTGGTATGAACTTGGGTTATTGGGATAAAAAACCATGGGAATAGATTGCCTTTTCTACCAGCTGGATCTTTCTGAAAAAGCCGGGAGTATTTCAAAAGAGAATTATTGCAGAAGCTCTGGCTGTCGGGCAGATATAGGAACCGCTGGGAGAATTTAAGAACCCATCTCATGAAGTAGGTCAGGCCACAATTTGCAGAAGTCAGGAGAAGCTGTTATGAAGTTGGAAAGTCTTTTCCAGCTTTTCACTGTCCTCGAGCTGGATAGAACCAGTTCATATGTGGAGCCAGGATCTGTAAAAATCTTCTGGATGAACCACTTCAAACTGACCCAGCACTTAAACAGGACCCCTGCTAGTGCTGATGAAACAAATCCAGCCTCAGATACCTAAAAAGCTGCGAGATCCTGACATGCTGGTGAGTCAGCAATGCAGCTGGGGGCAGGAGGATATCTTGGAGGTCAGGAATTTTAGGCACGGTATCCTTTGAAAGAAAGAAAGAAAGATCTCGCAGCACTGGCTCTTTGTTCCAAAAGCGAAAGTCAAATCCACCTTTCCCGTTTTTCTTGGTTTGGTTTTTTTTTTTTTTTTGGTGCTGTTGGTTGTTTGTGTGGGATTTTTCATGTTATACCAACAGCCTGATTCAGCCCTACACAGTATGAATTTACCCGTAGTGAATTATAGGGTTCGGGTGAGCTTTGGCTGCTTAGTTTCATAAATATTCTTTTAAAGTCAGTGGATAACAGCAGCTTGCTCAGGTGTCAAATGCCATTTAAAATACTCAGGATATTGTGTTGTCCTGCATTTACCAGTCAGGAATGTGGTAACAACTGATCCCCTGTAATCAGCACGGAGCATTTTTCAAGGAAAACCAGAGTTCAGGGACTCTTTTGTGTAACTGTCTTGCCCATTCCTCAGTTTGCAGTAAAAATATTATGTGAAGAGCTGGTGACAATGACCAAATCACAAAATCTAAAATCAAATCCAGTTTTAGAGCTGGATTTCTGGAAAACTCAGTGGCTTGAAGAAGCCAAAAATGATAGAGTTCACATGGCAGAGAAAAATAATCAAACCATTTTTTAGGGAGGAAAAGTCTAAAATTCAGGTTGGAAACGGATTGAACATTGTTTTATTATTTTTTTTCTTCTGAGATATGACAAATTTAAGATGGTTATGATAATGATGATGATGATAATAATAATTATTATTACTATCTTTACTAACTTTCCTTCTCCAGGCAATCCCTATCTCTCCCTGTGTATAAGATCCCAGCTGGAAATGTGTGCTGGATACTGACACACAAATTATCAGCACAAAATGTATTTTTCTCTCCTCAAGAATGTCTCTCTCCAGCCTGGAACAGCCTGTACAATTCCTGTGCTTATTTACCTCATTAATGCATTTACACTTTGACTGTTCTTCCTCCTCAAGAAAAACATGCAGTGGAAAACTCCGGTGTTAGATTCCCACTCTTTTCTCTCCTTGAACACAAACCTCACCCTTAGGCAGATTTTTTTTTGCAATTGGCAAGAATCAAACCCAATTTCGTAAGTTATATCAGCTGTCTCCAAAACATTTGGGTTCAAGGTTAAGTGCCTTTTAACTCTGCTCCGTGGATGACTTTCCTGAAAGGAGGAGGCAGAGAATAAATATAAAAAATTGTATAAAACTCAGAATAACACTCAGAAAGCACCAGCAAGACTCAATTTTCATTTAGGATTCAGACAAAAATAATATTCTGGATTATAACAGATCAGTTTGCACCTCCTAGCTGCTGCTTGATTTCAGAGCTCCCATTACCTTCCTTTTCCCCAGCCTGAGACTGAAATTCCGTTTGCAAAACAGGGCGCTTTTGATGCCGTATTAACCGTGCTGGTCCTGGCTGCTGAGCAAGGAAGTATTATCTACAGACTGCATCCTGATTTAATCCAGATCTGCAGACAGAATCGGGTACATTCGTGCTGCAATTTTACTTTTCTCCAGAGGCAATGAGCAGGAAAGGGAGCCAAGGCAGGAGCTTCTTCTTGACTTGGTCCTCTCCACCAAAATCACTTTAAAACCAGTGGAATCACGGAATTGTTTGGGTTGAAAGGGACCTGAAAGACCATCCAGTCTCACCCTTACCGTTGGCAGTGACACCTTCCACTATCCCAGGTTGCTCCAAGCTCCATCCAAGCTGACCTTGGACACTTCCAGGGACGGGGCAGCCACAGCTTCCCTGGGAATTCCATTCCAGGGCCTCCCCACCCTCCCAGCGAAGAATTTCTTTCCGATATCCCACTTAAACCTGTGCTCTTTAACTGTTGCAGACTGAGCTTTGGTTTCTGTGGGCTCACAGGCTGCTGACTCTGGAGGGATCCCGGAGTAGGACCACGAAAATTATTTGAGGCCTGGAGCAACATCTCTTGTGAGAGAAGCCTGAGAAAGGCAGGGCTGTTCAACCTGGAGAAGAGAAGGCTCCAGAGAGACCTCAGAGCCCCTTCCACTGCCTAAAGGGACTCCAAGAGAGCTGGAGAGGGACTTTGGACAAGGGATGGAGCGACAGGACAAGGGAGAATGACTTTCAAGTGTCAGAGAGCAGGGTTAGATGCTCTCTGAAGGAGGAACTGGGAAGAAGTTCCTCCCACTTCTGGACAGGAACAGCTGCTCTTGATGTTCCAGGACCATCCCACGGCCCAGAACAGAATCAAGGCTCTGTAGAATCAAGAGTTGAGCAATGAAAGGAGCCTCTCCACCCCACAGAAGCACCGACCAGACAAGACTGTGGAGGAAATGGAGACCCAGGGAACAAAGGGATTTGCCCAAGGTTTCAGAGCAGCTGCAGTGGCCCATATGTGTCCCTGTCCTCAGGGAAGCTTCGCCTGTTCCCTCTGGAGTTCCATCTGCTCCCACACTGCTCTTTCTCCTGCCCACTTGAGAAGAAGGCAAAACTGGGAGACAAACCAGAAATGCTGGGTCTGGATCTTGGCCTGGTGGTGGCCAAGGCTGTCAAATGACATCGATTTTCAGCTGTTGTTGCTGCTCTGAGGCTTTTTGCTGGAGAATGTTCAACTTGAGGCTGTCCATGGGGCATTCCCAGCCTGGTTTTGGCCTCTGGTCTTCCATGTGAGCAGCTCTGAGGGGACAAAGACCACATTTAGAGCTGTTACGACTATGACAAGGCCTCTTTTTCCCCCTGAAGAGGTATCCTGGTTTCTTTGCCCCTTCCCTCTCCTGCTGACCCTGTTCCACATTCACATTCCCAATTACATCCAGAGCTGCTTTTCCATTAGCAGAGCTGCACTAATGCTGCCTCTTTTCTCCTTTATGATTTTGATAAGCTCCATCAGTCCCAGAGGGAGGGAGAGTTCCTGAATATAATGATGGACTTCTGGAACCACCTAAAAAAGAAAAGCAGAAAAAGGCAACACACACACACACACACACACACACACACACACACACACACACACTCATAGAAGAAGGAAAAAAGAGAACTGTGAGGGTTCAGCTGTGGTGCTGATTGTGGATGGCTGCTCTGTCTTTGCATGAGGTCATTAATCAATATTTTTGCCTGGCTTGGGTTTTTTTGTTTGTTTGTTTGAGGGTTTTTTGATTTTTTTTTGTTTGTTTTTGTTATTTTTTTAAATACTGAAGTAAACAGGCAGGAGCTGTGAGGGGAAGTATTCGAACTTCACACATGTGAGGCAGGGAGCGAGATGGGAATAGGCAGCAGACGGGGAGTTTCAAAGGAGCAGACAGATAAAAGCCCCTGCAGCAAAGAAAACCTTGCAGACAGGATGGGAAGCTCCAGCCTGGGATGATATTCAGGGAGGTTTTATTAGGAGTCTGTAAAACTCCAAGCAGGAGAATTGAGCTGGTTTGTTTTATGGAGATGGGGGAGAGGGTTTTAGGTTATCCCAGACAGTTCTTAAGCCCTGCCAGAAATAGGTGTTTGTGGTGCTGCAGCCTCACCTGGATTGGGGTTGCGTGGCAAGGAAAACATCCACTCTCCGGTGGAGCCAGGCTGGGAGAGCTGGGAATGTTCAGCTGGAGAAGAGAAGGCTCCAGAGAGACCTTAAAGACCCTTCCAGGGCCTTAAGGGGCTCCGAGAGAGCTGGAGAGGGACTTGGGACAAGCAGCTGGAGGGACAGGACAAACGGGAATGGCTTTAAACTGCCGGAGGGTAGATTTAGAAGGGATATTGGGAAGAAATTCCTCCCTGAGAGGGTGGTGAGGCCCTGGCACAGGTTTCCCAGAGAAGCTGTGGCTGCCCCATCCCTGGAAGTGTCCGATGCCAGCTTGGACAGGGCTTGGAGCAACCTGGGATAGTGGAAGGTTCCCTTCCCGTGGCCAGGGGTAGAACTGGATGATCTTTTAGGCCCCTTCCAAGCAAACCATTCCATGATTTTGTGTCTTGGAGAAGAGCAGGTTGAGGATGGGAGGGTTGGAAGGAGACACCCGAATGCCAGCCTGGGCACCTGTGACTGGAGCACAAACAGCTCTGGCTGCATCACTATGAACAGTTAATAATCACCAAGAGACTTCTCAGCATCATTCTCCCAGTTTGAAAAGCACTCCAGTGGTCCAGCACTGGGAAAAGCGTGTGATTAACAGGTCAGCAAAGCAGCATCTTTAATCGTGCCAAACAGGCAGCTGAAAGGTTCAGGGACTGACAGGAAACCTGAGGTTCTCTGACAAAAATCCTTGTCTAGAACTGAGTCATCCTGACAGCATTAATGATAGGGAATAAAGTCAGGGAAATAATGAGAAAATGCTTTTACTGTGTCATTTCAGGAAAAGGACACAATGCAAATTAGGCCACTATTGCAGATAATTAGGGGTGAAAGAATGGATGCCTTTGATTAAAACTGGGAGCTAAGGCAGGCTGGAGCTGCAGAACAATGCCTTGCTTTCCCTTGAAAAATCACAAACCAAGGAAAAGATAAACACAGACATCAGGGTGTTCAAAATTCTCTCTTCCAAAGGCAGATTTGGACTCAACTATTAGAGACGTTTTAAAATGCTCAGCATGTCGTTCCAGATAAGTGGGAAAAAATCTATGGAATGGACTGTAAACCATGATAGCTGCTTTTCTAGAAGATTCTGGAGCTGGCCCAAAGGCCAGGAACAGCAGGAGAGCAGGAAAAGACAACCCAAAGGACATCAGGACCTCTTGAAAACATCTTAGAGCAATGTGTTCTCCAAGGTCCGAAAAACCCTTGAGGGACAATTCCAGGTCTGAATTTCCAAATTCTCTGCAGTCACATTGTTCCATCTCCTCCAACTGCCCCAGCCATTCCTGTCTTACATCCCCTGAGCCCTGAGCCAGTCCCACACCTACGTGTGGAATTGCCTCTTCTTTGGAGGGATGAAGGGACAGGGCCTGGATTCAAAGCCCATTTCATAAAGTGTGGATCTTTCTCTTGATGTGTGTAAGGTTCTGGATAAATTTGTGGAAACCTTTCCTATCAGTGCCAGGTTGGATGCGCCTGTGAGCAACCAGGTCTAGTGGAAAGGGTCCCTTTGCAAGGGAGGTGAACAATCTTTAAGGTCTCTTCCACCCCAAACCGTTTGATAATTTTATGCTTCCTCTTTCTTAGCCCCCCAAATTTCTCATGGCAGAGAATTCTTGCTGGGAAGAGCAGAAAATACAAACTCCACTCGGATGCAGAGATTCTCGTCTCCTGACCTAAATATTTGCTGCATGCAGGAAAAAGAAAAAAAGAAGGTTCAGGTCTCTCCTCACCATCCTCACTCTGCACTTGGTTCAGAGGCTCCGTCACACAGGAACAGCACCGGTGTGGAAACCCCTCCTCAATCCCACGCATGTGAGAAAAGCATTGGATTTCTTTGGTTGTTGAAGCCTCTGAGGGTGTTTTCCCTTTTAAAATTTCGGCTCTGTCTTTCTGTCTCCTCCTCACTTGGTACCTGGGAGCCTCATTTCTCCCGGAGTTAATGGTAGGGGAGCGCTCGTTATGCAGACACCCAGGAAGCGTCTCCATAGCAACAGCAGCCATGGAAGCACTCGGATCTCATTTAGCTCCCCGAGCCATTCATGTTCCTTGCACGCTCAGCAGTGTCCTGCCCAAGGGATAACTTGGCTCCTGCATTTTTTCACACATCCCGAGGTACCGATAATTCCCTAAGTGCAGATCTGAGCTCACCCCCACCAGAAATCGCCCTGCGCCGCTGTTCGAAAATGTATCGGTTGAAAAAACTCAGCTTCGACATTCAGAAAAAGAGTGCCAGAAAAGATATGGACAGAGAAATATTCTCAGGGAACAGATGCAAGTGGAAGCTGAGGAATTTTCTTCAGGGGTGGTCCTTGCAGTGATGGAATTGTCTCAGCAAAATTCAGATTTCAAAAGGGAAAAGCTCAGTCTCTGAGGTCCCAGGAGGGTGTGCGTTATGACAACAGAGAGATTGAATTGTTGGGTACAAACACTCTCCAAAATCGTGGATGATGATGTCAGATATTCCATCAGCAAGATGCAACCCTGTGGCAGCTGCTCTGTCTGGGCAAGGAGCTATTGAGGAGACCAACGATAGGTCCAAGTGGAGTTGAGAGATTTATAAAGTTTGAGTTGGGCATTGCTGGCTGTGAAATAAGAGTGGTGGGTGGGAGGACAAATTAGACAAAAAAAAAAGGGGTGTGCAAGGAGGAAGTCCTGGTGCAGAAAGTATTTTTGATGTGTTAATAACATCAACATGAAGAAAATATTTTGGATCGCAGCAGCAGCATTTTTTAAAACATGGACAGTCATATCAGTGAACAGGGAAGGAGCCAAAAAGAATCTCCTGGACCTGAAAAGAAGAGTATTGTGACAGACAGGAATGTGGAGAACTTTTACCCCAATTTTTACAACCCAATTTCTACAACCCAATTTCCCATATTCTGAAACTTCCAGCACAAAAAAGGCTTCTGCAGGCAGGAAGGGGCCGTCTTGCTCCCTCCAGCCATCAGTAAAAATGAGCTAAACTGAGAAAATGTGAGGTCTCCACCATTTGAAGAGCTTTTAAAATAGTTTAGGACATGATCTGTGAGTTGCAGGGTGCCATAAAAAATGTTCCTATGAAGGAGGGGGACAATATCATTCCCCCAAGGGAAATGGAGTTTCCCAGAATTCCCTCTGCAATGCCGTTGAATATGCCAGAACAGAATCTGCTGGAGCAAGTCCAGAGGAGGCCACAGAGATATTCAGTGGGCTGGAGCTCCTCTGCTCCGGAGCCAGGCTGGGAGAGCTGGGAATGTCCAGCCTGGAGAAGAGAAGGTTCCTGGGAGACCTCAGAGCCCCTTCCAGTGCCTAAAGGGGCTCCAGGAGAGCTGAAGAGGGACTTGGGACAAGGGATGGAGTGGCAGAATGAGGGGGAATGGCTTCCCACTGCCAGAGGGCAGGGATAGATGGGATACTGGGAAGAAATTCTTCCCTGTGAGGGTGGTGAGGCCCTGGCACAGGTTTCCCAGAGAAGCTGTGGCTGGCCCTGGATCCCTGGAGGTGTCCCAGGCCAGGTTGGATGTGGTTTTGAGCAGTCTGGTCTAGTGGAAGATGCCCCGTGGCAGAAAGTTTGGAGCAAGATGGTCTCCAAGGTCCCTTCCACCCCAAGTACTCCAATTCCATGAAAACCTCTGGTGCTTTCAGACAGTAACACGGCAAATGGGTGGGTGGCCACTTCCCTTCCCATGGCATGGGGTGAGCTGCAGGAAAACCTTCACCAGCAGGCGACAGGCTGTGACTCGTATTGAAGGACCAACAAGCAGCAGGTTTCAGAGCTGATGCCATTCCCAGCATCTCCTGCAGGGACATTTATTAAACCCCTACCCCAGGAGTGGCTGCTCCTGTTGACTTGCAGTCGGATTTTGGCAGGGATTTAATGACTCTGTGAGGAGCAGGGCCAAGGTCCTCGTGGTTTGTCACCTCCACCTTCACTGCACGGTCGTCACGGCCACGTCACGCTGCTTTTTATATCCATCCAGCTTGTGAAATCTGTCCCCTGACCCTTCACTCTGTCCCCTCCGTGCTCCCTTGGCATGCCACAGTCCTGCCCTCCACATATTCTCTGTGTAGGATCTTTTTAATTTGAAGATTTGTCTCTGATCTTTCAACTCTGTGCACAGCCAAGCTCCGTTTCAAACCCCAGGCTCCACCATGGCAGGCACAGAACAACTCCTGAACTTTTTTTTCCAGTGGTGAATTCACCCCTTCAGCTCCTCAGATGTTGAATAACTCACCAATTTCTCTTTTTGTCTCGCTCAAGAGTTGGAAACTGATCAACAAAAGAGAAAGGGAAACCACCCACCCATGGAACAGCTCTCAGGGCTTTGTTTCCTGGCTTGGCTTCTGGCAAGAAAAGGAATTGTGAGCAGGATGCTCTTCTGGGATGCTCAGGATGAGATGCTGGGGGGCTCTGAGATCAGCTGCCTAACAGGAAAATTTGGGGCTGTGTTTCCAAGAAGTCGGGGCAGAATGAAGTCAGGATATGGTGCTTTTTGAATTGAAAAAACTCCTTTATCAGGTTCTCCCATGGATATTCGTGCTGCAGTGGGGCCCCTATGTACTCCCAAAATATCCCCTCTGCTTGCACCTCCCTGTTCAAATCCATCCTGTGAGGCTGCAAATCCTCATTATATCCTGACCTTCTCTGTGGAGGGGATTCACTGCTCTGGATTCATTTTTCACCTACATCAATAATTTAATCTTCTCTAATGTGGCAGTAAATAAGCACAACCAAAGGATTCCTTGGCTGAGGCTGGAGGAGGGAGAAGGAAGGAGAGGGAACAGCAATGTTGGAATCTGCAGTCTGAGGAAGATAAAACATTTTTTATCTTTTCCAGAACTACAATGGCAATGAAATCTCCGGCAAATGTAAAGTGTGAGGATGGGAATCTATGCAGAAAACCTCTCCATAGGCACCGTCACCTCCGTCTGGTTTCCATAGAGATTTGAGTTCCTGCTTCCAACAGAGAAAATCCTGATTGACATTTTGTACTTTCTGAGAGGTAAAGCCTCAGCAACACAGGAACAAGCTCTGAATGTTTATTAAAGTCCTTCATGGCAGGGGCTGAGCATTTCAGGGCTTCCTTATTTTATTTACTTTGAAAATTATTCTTTATTGCCTTTCTTATCCCCCAAGCTTTTCTCATGCCATGGCAAAGGTGCTGGATTGGCAGCTTTGGACTCTGTGATCACACCTGGATTTCAGCAACCAAGTAAATCTGCAGACAAATGACTGAGCAGGGAGGGGAAAAAAAATTCCTTGATTTCTTCTGATAGTCAGAATTGCAAAGAAATCCAGATTAAGCAATGACCATGAGCTGTGGGGAGAATCTTCCACAAAAGCAGAATAAGGTGGATGCCTAAAGCCTCATCAGTGTGGAAAGGGGCAGGAAATTTGATTTTTCTTCTGTGCCCTGAACACATTGGAAAGTTTGGGATGAATTGGGTCCATTGCATGGAGCTTTTTCTTTCTTGGATGGCAGAGCTGATATCCAGGCTTGTGAGATCCACGGGATGCTGGGTTTGGACAAGGGACACTAAAAATGTCCAGTTCCTGGAGAGACAGCTCTGCCTGGGTTCACTGGGTCAAATGAATTCAAAACAACCTCACCAGGCAGATTTTTCCTGTTCTCCTTTCTCCCAGGCCCTATTTCACACTGCAGGATTTTAGCCAGCACAGCTCCACTCTGCTGCATTAAGGGCTGCCAGGCAGTGATTTCTGCTGACTCAGGTGACAAACATTCCAGTTTTCCTGTGGTGGTTCCACGAGAAATCAGCTGTATTGATACGCCCCTGTTTTTCATCCTCTTGGGATCTTGATCTAGGAGGCAACATCAGGGATGTTTAAAGAGCTCAGCCCCTTTATCTAATCTGATTAAGGGTAAAAGAAATAAAAAAAACAGTGAAGATTGACAGGAAGAATATAGGTTTTGTATGATCTTGATAGATTCTATGTGACATATTCCAAAAAATGACATTTAGCAGCTGTTCCAACTCATGTAGGAAACATTTCCTGGATTTTCGTGCCATTTCTCTGCCATTCCAGGTGCTGGGGTTGTACAGACATTGTGCAAAGCTGCATCAGTCTGTGCTGAAGTAAGGCTTAACTTGAATTTCATTTGGAATGACTGTGATGAAGGCAATATCCTGGTGCCAAGCAAAATCTGGGGATATTTGAGAGGTCTTGTCCTGGAGAGGAACTCGTGGATCAGTGGGAAAGAGCAAGACAAGGTGGCTGCTCTCCCAGTACCACAGAATCATGGAATAATTTGGGTTGGAAGGGACCTTCGAGATGATCTCATTCCAAACCCTGCCATGGGCAGGGACACCTCCCACTATCTCAGGTTGCTCCAAGCCCCATCCAACCATTCTGTGGTTCCCAGGAAAGTGCCACAGAGCAGAATTTGCCAGTGGGACGTTTTAGCAGAAATATTATCTCAGCCTGGATGTTTTTCCAGCAGTTTCTGTGCAGATTTCCAGCCTTCCCTCAGCCCTCAGCCCTGACTTTTACGGTGGAAGAACTTAGGCTGGCCTAAACGCCAGACTTAATGAGGCTCAAAGGTGGCATTAATTCAGCCGAGCTTAATTCATTCCCAGACACGCCTTTCTGATCAAGCCGAAGGGAAGTGAACCACGCTGCATTAGAGTCACCTTAATTCTGAAATAGATTGAAGACTCAGGTCTTAAAGTCTTCCAAGTAATTTCCAACATGGCCTCGGCTCAGTTTGGATTTGCTTTTCTGGAACTCACCATGTAGGGGAGTCCTCAGGCACAAAGATCCTTGAGAAATAATGAATTAGTGTCTCCTCTGCTTGACTGCAAGGAGATTTAGGAACCTTTACTGAACACGAGGAAAAAAGTGGTGATTTCTGAGGAAACTGAGCAGTGGAAGCAGAGAGCAGTGATGGAGCTGCTTTCCTGGGAAACCCCACCCTGTCCTCTGCTTCCAACACTTCCAGTTCAGCCACATCCCGCATTTTCCACACCAGGAAATGGACATGCCCTGTGTGAGGTGGATGTGAGCTCTGAAAACAAGATATTGGTGGCAGTCCTACACAGAACAGAGGTGTCTGTGGTCACTTTTCCTTCCTGCCTTCACCCTTGGATATTTAGTGAATCTCTCTCTCCAACCTCTGCCTCCTTCGGAAAAACAGGAAACAACATCTGGAATTGTCCCAGTGACTCTAGGACTGGAAGGATGCTGGTTGTTCCCAGGAGCTGTTGGCTTTTCACTGGCTGAAGGATCATGGAATTGTTTAGGTAGGAAAAGACCTCCAAAATCATTGAATCCAACCCTAAACCCAAAACTGCTGAGGCCACCACCAAGGACACCTTACTGTGGCCTTCCAGGGCCTGAAGGGGCTCCAAGAGAGCTGGAGAGGGACTTGGGACAAGCAGCTGGAGGGACAGGAAAGGGGAATGGCTTTAAACTGCCAGAGGGTAGATTTAGAAGGGATATTGGGAAGAAATTCCTCCCTGAGAGGGTGGTGAGGCCCTGGCACAGGTTTCCCAGAGAAGCTGTGGCTGCCCCATCCCTGGAAGTGTCCAAGGCCAGGTTGGATGGGGCTTGGAGCAACCTGGGATGGTGGGAGGTGTCCCTGCCCATGGCAGGGGTTGGAATGAGGTGATCTTGGAGGTTCTTTCCAACTCAAACCATTTTAGAATTCTGTGATCAGCACAGACTTCCTCGAGTACTGACATCACTGCCTAAACCTAGAATAGAGTTTAAGGCCATTATTTAAGGTAAAAACCTGAAGTTTGGCTTCTTTCCTGCTGTCAAAATTGTCAATGAATTTGGACCCTCCACCGGATTTGTAATTTTCCAAGTATGTCACACAGGTTTTCCTGGTCACACAGAGTGATTATTCCTTTATTTCCTTTTGGGACAATAACTTTTTTCTGGGTGAGGAAGGGTTTCACATCATTCCAATGACACACGGAATATTCTGAGTTCCTGGAATTACTGCAGCAGAGGAGCACAGAGAGTGGAAATCTTGCAACAAGGGAAATATCTGACTTTATTTAGCCGAATAATAAAATCATGAGGTGGGCAAAATAGGGCAAAGTCAGATTAGATGAGAAATTCTCCCAATATTTCACTGCATTAAAATGAAGCTGGAAAAAGGCATTTCTTCTTCCACCAACTCAGCACAAGACTCATAGTCCCAAAACAGTAAATTCCAGATCTTTTTTTGAGCTTTCTAACCTTTTTCTTACTTTTTTCTTTCTTTCTCTCCTTTGTTTTTTTTTTTTTCAAGTTGCAGTCAATTTTAAGTGGTGTTTTCAGAAAGAAGTCAAAAAAGGCTCATTTTGAAAATGTCAAGATTCAATTTCTTTAGAAAAACACAAAACACTTTATGCCACCAAGTGGTTCTGTAAACTTCGGAACGAAATGAAATCTGATTTTCTAGTAGGGCTTGTATTTCAATTTTTTTTTTTTTTTGGTAGTATTATCTGAGCACGTGTGGGAGCGATGGCAGAACTCATCAACTCCGTATCAGAAAGATGAAGGCTTTTAGTGAGTGTGGGTATCCCTGATTTTGCGTGATATGGGATCATAGGGTCAGAAAATGGTTTGGGTTGGAAGTGACCTGAAAGGTCATCTTATTCCAGCTCCTCCAAGGGCAGGGACACCTTCCACTGGACCAGGTTGCTCCAAGCCCTGTCAAAACAGTCTTGGACATTTCCAGGGATGGGGTGGCCACAGCTTCTCTGGCAATTCCATTCCAGGGCCTCCTCACCCTCACAGGGAAGAATTTCTTCCCAGTATCCCATCTGAACCTAAATTCCTTCACCTTAAGGCCATTCCCAGTTGTCTCATCACTCCATGCCCTTGAAAACTCTCTTTCTTCTAGGAATATAAAGTAAAGAGATGAAAGTTAATAAACATTGAGGGGGGAATGACTGAAAGCCACGCTGACACTGCAGGATCACTTTAACTTAACAGGATCCTAAAAATTCCTAAATATATCCTAAGAAGTAATGAAGGTGGCTGTGTCTTCCATAAAAATCACCACAAACAGTGCCAAGAATGGAGCTGGATGTACATAGCAACCCTCCTTTCAATTCCTAATGATTAAAAACCAGCTGTGAAAACACAAAGCCTGCCCGCAGCTCAGCCTTGGTACACATGAGTGTTGTAGGAACAGGTCTGGGACAACGTCCTGCTCCATGATGGGATCGAGCTCCCAGAGCATCGTTTGGATGTGATAAGTGGAGCCGTTAGAGCCCGTTGTGTCAATAATGGAAGTTTCATGGCCTTCCTTAATTACGTGGGAAAAGGAGATCCAGGGGAGCAGTTGGGCTGTGCACGCGCACAAGGCCTGCCTGGAAAGTCAATAAATATGATTTACATCGCCGTACGGTGCAATCTCTGATTAAAAAAAAAGGAAATTAAAAAAAAAAAGGCTAAAAACAAGGAAAAAATGAACAAAGCAACCTGGTCTAGTGGAAGGTGGCCCTGCCCATGGCCAGGGGGTGGAACTGGATAATTTTCAAGGCCCCTTCCAACCCAAATCATTCTATGATTCTGTAAAAAAATTCATATGTGCAATAGGTCCATCTTGGCTCCTTCTTTAAGCTGGCCTGAATAAGTAAATTGAGGGAGCCCATCGGTACAGTCACAATCACAAAAGAGGAAAATAAAATTTATTAAGTAAAAATTAGCAAGAATTAATGAGGTTTTTCTCAGTCCTCTAAGTGCTTGGCCTCATGTGCCTTCTCCACCATTTATGGAATCATGGAATCATTACAGCTGGAAAAGCCCTTTGAGATCATCCCGTCCAACCATGAACCCACCATGGCCAGCTCCACCAGTAAACCCCGCCCCCAGGTGCCACATCCACAAGGCTTTTGAACACTTCCAGGGATGGTAATTCCAGAGTGCTCCAATGCCTGACCACCCTTCCAGTGAAGAATTTTTTCCTAATGTCTAAACCACTCCCGGTGCAATCTGAGGCTGTTTCCTCTGTGAATGTCTCTGCATTTTGGATCTTGCCCCAGAAAACACCGGGATGGTTCCCACTCTGATTTTGAAGGGGGATTTCAGTACTTTGAGGCAGTTAATCCATCGCTGGGCTGCATCCAATCTAGATGACTCCTTATTCCAAGAGCCAGGAGCAGTAATAAGGCGTTTTTTCATTAGTTCGTGAGTGTATGTCCAGTGGTCCTCCAGGGATTTTCCTCTGGAACTGTCAGAAAGTAAGGAAATAACAATTATTAGAGTCTCCTGGAAGACTCTGGGACAAAACTGGAAACCTTACGAGTTTACCTGGCACAGGCAGGCGTTTTCCAGCCTCATCTTCCATTCACACCTCCCATCCCCATCCTGTCCATGTCCCTCCAGTGCAGCTTTGGCCATCAGTCCCTCAACCCCTCTCCACACGACCTCTCTTTGCCCTTTTTCTCAGACCTCCCTCACTGAAGCAACTCCCGATCTTGTATCCTGTGGGAATGGGTGTGTGGAGATGGATGATGACAACGACAGATTTTTCCCTCTTTAGTGTTTTTCCTGGTTTTAATTCCCACAGTGTAGAGTGGAGTTCTTCCCCCCTCTGCTGGAAGAGCTCAGCACCTCCAGCTGAGCTCAGTACCCTCGAATATCCTGAACTGGAAGGGACCCATGAGGATCATCGAATCCAGCTCCTGGCCCTGCACACAACACCCCAAAAGTCCCATCACATGCCTGAGAGTGTTGTCCAAACACTTCTTGAACCCTGGCAGGGTTGGTGCAGCTCTTGCATTTCGCTCTGCAAGGTTCGGGTTGCTCATGGCACTTTTGGCCATGTCCATCGACCATGGAAAGTCTAATCCTGCTCTCCCGCCCAAGCTGTCTACACTGTCACAGGCTGGGGTGACACTGGATGTGCTTTTTTCACTGGTCTGTCCCCTCAATGCTTTTTTTTCACTTCTTTTCTGATGACGTTTACGAAGGCAGAGTTCAGTTGTGGAACCAAATCGCACCTTGAAAGTTTCCTTCTCACTCTTGCCAAGAGTTTGTGGTCGAATGAGCTGCAAAGAGCTGGAGACACCAAGGTCGGCCGCTCTCCTTGAGGTGCCTTTTGCCATCAGATCATCTCTGCCTCTCCAACCTGAGCTCAAAAGGGATATCTGGGAGGTTCACTGGGCATTTATTCCCGGTTGTAAAAGGAATGAGTCCTTTTGCTTCTCCAGCTGACCCAGCCAAGTGCACGTTGCCAGTTGCATCCCACCCTGGACTGTTTTCCTTCACCACTGGAGAAAGACCAGGGATGGAGCAGGGAATTGGGATAAATCCATTTGAGTGCCAAGATTTTCTGGAAGAGGAGGCGTTTGCAGAGGCAGAGCCCTGTATCCCTGGGCTGATCATCTTTGGGGCCAGGAATTTGAGCCCAATCTATTGCAAAAATAAACATTTCAGTTTAAAACACTCTGAGCTCCTTTCCCTGCTGTGTTCCCTGGCCCCAGCCTGGATAAGCCCGGGATGCTTTAGAGGGAATGAACCCGAGGAATTGAGAATTAATTAAACAACAAAGCACCAGCTCCAGGGTCTCTTCTGGGTGCTGATGATTCCCACTCACAAAGGCTCTTTGGCTGTCAAGTAGAGCTGACTGAGGTTTAGTTTCTTTACCTTGTCCTGTCTTGCCTCAGCTCTTCTGTGAATGTTATTTCTCAAACATGTGTGGTAATGTGATTGTCCTCATTTCAGTGGTCCTTTTAGCTGAACCCAACACAAGCCCTGCACCATCCACAGTCCCACAAAGGACCACTTCTCCCCCACGGGCTACATCTGACTCAGTTTTAGAGTCTGAACAACTCAGTGCATTTCATTTTTATATCAACCACTTCTTTTGCTGAGAACAAGGATTTTCATAAGCCAGGTAACCCAAGTAACCCCAAATTTTCAGAGGGCAGTAGCTAATTTAGTTGCCCATGAACCAAGGAAGAAAGAGCGGAAAATGAGTCAGGAAGCGATTGAAGCAGATATTTCAAAGTTTTTATTGTATAAATCTACAAAAGGCTTTGCTACAATAGCAAATTGAGTGTAGCACTATTCTACTGACAGGTTCTAGTGGCTTGGTGTGATCTTGTAGCTCCAACATGACACATGAGGAATAAACTGCCTGATACAGTCAGATCTAGGGCAGGTGATGTTGGCTTACAAAGACCTTTTGGCTTCAACCCCTATAACCTGCAGTGATTCCACATGTTTGCCTTTTGTACAAGGTTGTTTGAATTAATAATATCTCTAGTAAAAATAAAAACTCTAAAGCAGTTTCATCAGTAAATGTAAAATCACCTAGGGAGGAAAAAATGCAGTGGTTGAAATCTGCTAAAGTTCCAGAGGTACAACACATCCACGCTTCTCATTCATGTGACTCTGCCCCAGGAAAATAAACTACCAGTCCTTCCTGGAGAGGCTGGTAATAAAAACCAGGGTGCTACAAGTGAAGCTCCAATTTGCTGGGAGCAACAACTGAAATCAAATCAGTCCAGGAGATTCAGTTCTGCACACTCCAAAAAAGCCAGCTGAAAATGTAAAAACCTCAGGACTGAATGACCAAGTAGCACAGACAGGCTAATTCCCTCAAAAAGGCAGGAAAAATAAAATGCCTTGAGGCAGTCAAGTCCCTTGGAAGAGACTGTGGAAATTAAGCACCTCAAAATCAAATATCACTTAGACCTTAAGATGATGCCTGGGAATCTGCCTTTACGTGGTTTTATGGAATTTTCCAGTCCTGGACATTTTTGCTGAGCATTGTTGGAATGTACCTTAGGTCCCTCTGGCTTAATGCAAATGCAACAAAACACCACAGAATTTAAGTAATGTGGACTTTTTTTTTGCTCAGCACACACATCCCCCACACTGTCACACACACACACACATCCAGGACAGCTGGCTCTGGAAGAGAGAGGAACCAACTGGACCTCTTCAGCTGAGAGATGAACCAAAACTGTCTTGTCCAGCTCACTCGAGCCCTTTTTGGGCTCCCTGGGTCTGGATGGAAACAGTCACTCCAAAGCCAGCACAAGAACCCCAGTTCTTGCAGTAACTCTGGCCCATGCAGACCCAGAGAGCGCCTGTCGCCTCACGAGGCTCCTTGCTGGCAAGACAGCTGGCCCAGATGTGCAGGCTCCAACAGTTCAGACAAGCATCTGGACCGTGGGATGCTTCTCCAAACTCCAGGAGCCCTTTGAGGTTTGGAACTGATACCCGCATGAAATGAAGCTACCCCCGAGTCAGGAGAGGTGAGTTACAGCATGGCCAGCGGGGAGGGTTCGTAGCCAAGGCAGGATCAGCCTCTTGGCAAAGTTAATCAGGAAAGTTTTCTCAGCAAGGATCATTATCGAGTGAAGATTTCTTTAGGTGAGTCCCAGCGGCCCCAAATCGCAGAGGTGAGGAATCTTCTCCACAGACAGTCAGCACAAGCCCAACATCCCACTGTCTCCAAAGCCTGGACTTGCTTCTTCTCTTTCCGGCCTCTCTTTCCATTCTCAGCACTTTCTTCTGTGCTTGGAATACCTGGACCAGCTCAGGCTTTTCTTTGTCCTGTTGGAAGTGGCGTCCACATTTCATTCTGGCTCACAGCACCTTGAACGTGGCACTGCACTGCATGGGAGGCTCTTTGGTGCATGATTTGCCCTCTGTCTTCCTGCAGCACTTGCTTGTCCCCTGGGAAAGCCCTTGGGCACAGAGAAGGAATCTCAGCAACAGCAGACGGGATTGCTGGAAAAGAAAAAAAAATGCACCAGGTCTGATTAGATTTTTAAAGTGGGGTGAAAGGGAAGTTTTTCAGGAGTTGGGATTAAATTCTGCTGTGCCTGCAGCCTGGAGGACCCACCAGGCATTGGGCTCTAAGGATTTGCCCATGGTCCAGCCAAGGCAAAGTCATGATGTGCAGACCCTGGAGCATCAGTTACTGGGGTTCGTGCTCAGGTTCTGACATCAAGAAGTTGAAATCCCCCCTCTCTGGTGATGCCAGGCTGCTGCAGCCACTGGGGCTGAGGTTTGAGAACCTGGGCTGTTCAGTATCTCATGTCAGGGCAATGAGGAGATTAAGGAAGTCTCACAGGGTAATATGGGATGTAATTACCTGTGCCAGTCTTTGCTTCAGCTGGTGGATCTGGCAGGTGGTGTCTGAGGGTCCTGAGAGCAGCTCTGATGCTGAGGCCCTTGTTTTGCTGCTTTTTCTGTGGCTTTCCTTCCAAATGCCGAATGCTGTGAAGTGATTCCTTCCCAGAGGAGGATCTGAGTGAGTCACTGGAAGCAAGAGGAGATAAAGTGTGTAATACACGGCCAGCTCATCCTCAGCAGTGACTCCCACTCCCCCACCACGCAGCCCAGGTCACTAGTGAGAAATTCTCCTTTCTCTGCACACAGAGCTGTTGACAAACTGGGAGCAAGGCAGGGGACAGTTCCCACCGCTCCTGACCAGCTCCCAGCAGGGGTGCAGAGCACATCTGCAGCTCCTCTGGGCTGTGCATGGACCTGGGATGTGCTGCCCCGGGTGGGGACTCAAGCCCGGAGCTTCTCCATAAAGGACAAGGCAGGTCCCGGGGCTGAGCTAATCAAGAAGCTTCCCATTCTTTTCCCACATTAATCAGAAAGTGCAGGATACCGCCCTCTGGAAACTTTTCCCACTCCCTCCCTGTATTTCCCTTTGGCTGGCTCTCCCTTCCCCCATCTCTGAGCCCCAATACTTCACATCCCATTTCAGACGAGTTTTTATCCCAGGGCAAGTTTTCTACTGGACATTCTGTGACCAGCTTAGCTCTGAGGAGAGAATGCCAGAGAGCTGCCTTACCTTCAGCCTCTTGGAAGGAGTCACAGCAAAGGCCTTCTGAGCCACCAGTGCCACGTGTCACCGCTGTGGCAGTGCCAGGAGCATCCCAGGGTCACTTCTGCTGCTGCACCCCTGCTGATTATTTGGTCTGGTGGTGGATGCAGATGCTGCCCAAGATGTGTCCAGCCTCAGGAAGGTTTGGAGAGCCAAATTCCAGGAATGTCTTTCATCTCTCAGTCCTATCATCAAACGCTGGCCAAAGGTGAGCGCTGAGCATTTCCTGTCTCAGTGTGGAAAAAGTCACAAAATCCAAGTCCGTCTCCATCTGTGGCAAGACGTTGCAGGAAGTTCTTCATGAGCAGACAACACTCTGTCCTCAGGTGCTCCGGGACAGGGGTGCCAGGCTTTCCAAGAGCCTTTGGAGTCTGTCTGTGTGAGCAGGAACTCCTGGCTGCGATGCACAGGCTGAAACTGTGCTGGGGCACACAGATCCTCTCTTCACTTCTTTTGGCTTTTACATGGCAAAAGCTCCTGTTGTCTCCACACATCAGCATGGACTCGATTTGCTGCTCTGGGGATATTTAGCTCTGAATTTAGGGTGTGTTTGTTTCTTTCATTCAAAGAATAAGGATTTATTTCCCTTCCCTCCCCCCACTCTCAAAAGAGCTCTGGTGTCCCTTCTCTCTACCTTGAACACCCTCTCTTCTCTGAAAGGAAAGAGACTGCTCCTTCAATAAATGAGCTCAGAATTTAATTAGAAAATCTGTTTCCTGCTGAATGCACAGGGTAATGTGCAGAGAAAGGATGAAATTTGCCTCTGCACTGCAGTGGCCTTGAATTGGAGTGAGCAGAAACTAAGACAAGAAGTAAACCACTAAGAGCCTCTCAAGAGGAAACCCATTAAAGCAGGCATTAGGTGCAGTGAAATGAAAACCACAGAAAATAATCCAGATTCTTAAAGCTTTCAGTTCCTGAAATAATAGGATTTTTTTTTTCTTCTTAAAAAAAAGTAATCCAAAAAAATTACTTTAGTCCTTTGGAGCAAGTAAGAACAGGAGATTTCCAAGTGAACAGAAACCCAGAGGTTAATCAGAAACAGGCAAGGGTCAAAAGAAAGCTGTCTCCTCAGGACAGGGCCACCTCCTCAGAGGAGGGAGGGGAGGAGGAAAAAGAGAGATCCAGATGGGTAGGAACCCTCCACCAACTGCTGCACTCACAAGAAGTCCTTGAGAGCCGCCAGTGCCGAGCGGCTGCTTCACAAGTTGGGAATTATCTCTATAGTTTCTTGGCAGGGAATTCTCATAAAATTGGCTGTTCCCTACAGTGGTGCCAGCAGGGTCCCCAGCACCACTGCATGGCACGGCCTGGGTGAGGGGGGCAGCCCCATCCTGAGGCGCCTCTCCCCCACCACCTCCCTCCCCCCACGAGCAAAGCCAATCCCTCTGCTCTGGGCTGTTGGACTGAGCACTCCTCAGGTCTCGTCTCAGCCAGAACCTCCCTCCAAGGAGAAGCTTCTTAAATAAGCCCCCTTCTCCCTTCCACGGAACCCAGACCCCCCTCAGGGGAGCTCATATGACAGTGGCTGGGGGGCTGGGGGGCTCTGGTTGAGTCCCGTTGCTCGGCACAGGGCTGGCAGTCGTTGAGGGGGGCACGGTCTCCACAGAGTCTCCTGGCTGAACCTCGGGGGTCCTCTGTGGGCTGGGCTCCTCAGAGTGCTCCATGTTGCCTTGGACTTCCTTCCCCCTTTGGATCAGCTGCTCTAAGGTCTTGGGCAGGGGGTAGCTCAGGAAACGCTTCAGTTTGGGTTGGAGGGTTCCTACCACGTACTGGATAATCTCCTCCTCATCTGCATCCACATAGAGGGTCTGGTACAGGTCTCTCTTGCGCCAGAGGAACTGATCCAGGGGCTCCCCCTCTTTCTGGGGCAAATCCAGCTCCCTTTTGATGGCATCCCTAGTCAGAGTTCCCTCACTGTACTGCAGGAACTCCTTCTTGAACTCGACCCAGTTCTTGACGGAGTCCTGCTTGTACTCCCACCACTTTTTAGCTGGGCCGTTCATGTGGTTTTGGATCTGAGACAGCCAATACTCCTCTGTTCCACCCACCTGCTTTAAGTATTCCTCCAAGTGGCTCAAGAACTCCCGGGGGTCCTCAAACACCTGGGTCTCCACAGGGGAGGCTGGAGCGTCCTCCGACACGGAGACCCACTGGTAGGAATCGTGGCCCTGGGGGATGCTGGGCACCTCCCCGGGAGGAGGGGTCAGGGCATACATCTGGCTCATGTCCAGGGCATAATCATAAATCTCCCCCTCACTTGGCCTTATCTCTGGGCCTCCCACCCCGACGGACACTGTCTGCTTGCCCTGCTCCCCAGGGCAGTATTTGCCTCCCATGGACTCCAGGCGGTCAGCCCACTTTTCCAAGCGGAAAAAGACCTCCTTCCAAACATTCATCTCCCTCTTGACCCACCTCTCCAGGTGGGCAATGGTCTCCTGGCATCTGGCCAGGCAGGCTTTGATGGACTTCTTCCACCTCTGGTTTTCAGTTGGGACATGGTCCTCTAAGTTGTTCTCCAACTTCCCCACGGATTTCTGCAATCCCTTCAACTCCCGCTCCACCTGCTTGGAGACCTCTGTCAGGAGGTGCCGGTGGGTCCTCCGGACATGCTCCAGCATTTCTGCCCTGCACTTCCCTATCTGCAAGATCACATTGGGCTTGTTGGCAACTCCACGGTGCCCCTGGAAGGAGTGGACGCCCGCGCTGGTGACATTGTCCAGCTGCATGGCTCCGACCGTGCGAGTGGCAAACACGGAAAGAACTGGGTTATAAGCCCTGACACTAAAGCTGGATCCCAAAAACCCCCACCACAACACTTCCTGAAAGACACACAGAGACTTCTAAACCCCCCGCCAAGGACTTTTGGACACAAACACAACCCAATCAGATATCACCGCAGAGCGAGCTGGTCGGTCCACGTGGATCCCAGAGAGAGTTGTAGGCAAATTTCTCCAGGTGCCCTGCTGGAAAAGCCGGTCTCACGTGCTCAGGGGTGTCCCAGAGAGAACCAGGATCCTCCACGAACAAGGAGAGGAGGTGGATGAAGTGTTCAATCCCGCTGAGAATCTCGAACGCCGCAAAGTCCCCACCGGAGAAAATCACACAGAGACGCACAAAGAAGCTGGAAGCTGCAGCACAAATCCGGGTGATTTCTCCTCTGGCAAACTTGGTGAGTCAATAACCGCTTTCGCTGGAGATGCGAAGAGCTGCTTCTCTTCCCTGTCTGAACTGCCACTAGTCCAGGCTCCTCCATCTACTTATACTCCGCGCAGCTCAACATGTGGGTGGTGCCCAGCCTCCTCTCGCACTCTCAGCGCAGCGTTCATTGGAGGAGAAGCGAGGCCGGTGTCTGTGGCAACCCAGATTTTGGCAGCCTCCCCTCGCTTGCCACCCCCTCGCTCACGCCCCCAGACTCGACGCGAGAAGCGCTTGAAAGGTGCTGGAGACAGTTGGAGAGATGGATGAGTAATCGCACCTTCCGCCTCTCGGAGCGCAGGAAAAACACTTATTCCTTCCACAACTCTTTACTCAGCAAGGTCATCATTAACATGCGTCCCCTGGCAGGGCTCGGGGAGGGCGGGATGAGGAGGAGTCCAGTGTGTCACACACCGAGACAGACGCCCACGGGCCTCCCGCACACCCCCCACAGGGTGAGCTCACTCCTCATGCAAATTCCCGGGAATGGTGGTAAATCAGCACGGG
>VYZQ01021399.1:83522-95371 GCA_013400655.1 Mystacornis crossleyi
GGGGGGAAGCAGAGGGGGAAAGACTCAAAGGAGCCACTTCAGCACAAATTGGAGTGCTCTGGACTTTCTCAGGCTTTGGTCGGTGGGAGTCATCCCCGCGGCTTAATTGCACCAGACCGACCACTATCTTGGGAATACTGGGTGAGGGAGGGGGATGACATCCTGGTTTTTACACCGAATTAAGTCCGCCCATCAAAAGCCTGTTCTGTACTTAGCTTTGAATCAGATGCTTAATCAGTGAGCCAACCCACCAGCGCAGATGAAGCTACATTTGTTCTTCGCTCTTGACAAGGCAGGAAAAGCCAACCATAAAAGGAGTCTCCGGGTCTTACATAAACCAGAGATAAAGGATTCCCTAATCCGAGAGAGTTTCCCCGCCGCAACACCCTCAGAGAGGTGCTGAGGACAGCTGAGCCTTCTCGTCCTTTCCCAGCGCCAGTGGCCGGAGGCAGTGGGATGCTGATTCATCAGGATAATCTAAAAAGGGGGTTTGAGCCTGTTGGCAGCGGGGTGGTGGCAGGGGAGTGCCCTGCCTCTGCTCGGGATGGTGGGCAGTGTGCCAGGGAGGCTTAGCGTGGGTTCTCATTCCCAAAGCCCCTGGCTGGGTGTTTTCTGGTGGGAATTCAGCCATCCCAGAGGAGCAAAAAAAGGAGGAGGCGAAGGGTCTTTCAGTGAAGTCCTGCTGGAAAGAGGTCCCAGTGAGCCCAGGCGTTTGGTTAAAGCAGAATCACAAACTGGTGGGGGTTATATTGAAAGGCATGAGGGGCAAGGGTCAGGATTCCCATTTTTTGTCCCATATCCATGTGGTGCAGGAGGGCCCGTGTCTGTTCCCTACCAGGTGATGGTTGTCAGGGGACAAAATGGTTATTTAGGGCAGCAGCAGCTGACCCAGAAGGGCTGCATGGTTTGGTTGAAAGGAGGGAGGGACAGTGAGTGGGGAAGGGGACAAAATCCTGAGAGTGTGACACAGAATTCCTAATCCAGCAGCCCCTCCCAGTGCCACTCCTTCCCCCATGACTGCCCTCTGCCTTTCTTACTTCTCCAATTTCACCCAGATTTTCTAAGCGCAAGATTTTGGGGCAGCTGTGTTCAGAAGAAGTCAAATGTCCATCACCTGAGGGGTTGGGACAGATCTGGAGCCTTTTTATGCTACGGTCTCAGTACCCCAGAGTCTGCCTCAAACCTGCTCTGCCAGGAAAAGATAACAACGGCTGGGAGAGACTCTGAAATCTTTGTATCTCTGGGTTGGTGCAGAGATATTCCCGGGAGAGCTTTTCACCCAGGAGCCCCAGAAATGACCCGTAGGACGGGGAAAACATAAAGTGGCATTAACTCCGCAAGATGACCTGAACTCAGCCTCTCCTCCTCCCATCCAGTGCCAGAGTCTGGGATGAAACAGCTCCTAAACCTGCTCCAATAAATGAGTCCCTCTCCAGGCCCTGCTACCTCTCTTTGCTCCTGCCGTCCTTTCCAGCTGGGCAGCAGTCCTGGATCTGAGTGGCCTCATTTGACCCCTGGGCTCTTGTCGCAGGATCTCGGGATTATTAAGAATGAAAGGCACTCGGGAGGTTTCTAGCTCAGCCTCCTACTCCACGCCAAGTCAGCTGCTGGGTCGGCCGAGATGGTTTCAGACACTGAAAACCCCAGGGATGGAGATTGCTCGGAGGGAAAACCTTTTCCCTTGTACCCAAACTGAGTGTCCCACTGGAATTTGGAAGTGATGCCTCTTGTCCTTCTAAGAGGATCCTGGTTCAATCTCCTTGCAAACCTCCCCAGAGGTACAGGACACCACTTTTAGGTCCCCCAAAGCCATCACTTCTTCAGGCTGGACAGGCCCTAATCCCACACCAGGCACCATCTCCGACCGTCCCAATGGCCTGGACTAATTCCCTGTGATCAGTGTCCTGTGCTAAAAGTCCCAAACCCAGCTGCAGCAGCTAAATATGATCTAAAATGTTCTGACAGGAGGGGTATAATCACTCCCATGATCTCCTGGCTGTATTTATACTCCCATAATCCAGTATAACTTTTTTTTGCTGCCAGAACATGCTGCTGGATCATCCTCAGCCTGCTGAGCGCTCCCAGGTCCAGTTCTCCCAGTCACTTGCTGCCAGGGACTCTTTCTGCCCAGAAATTCCAGAATTAGCCCTTCCTGAACATCACCACGTTTATCTTGGCTC
Source organism: Mystacornis crossleyi (assembly GCA_013400655.1). Taxonomy (NCBI): domain Eukaryota; kingdom Metazoa; phylum Chordata; class Aves; order Passeriformes; family Timaliidae; genus Mystacornis; species Mystacornis crossleyi. The sequence goes on from VYZQ01021399.1 coordinate 85,703, forward strand.
TTCCCTCCAGCTTTTCCAGGTCTCTGGGTTAATCTCATTCAGCCTCCTTTCACAGAGATCTCCCCCTAATCACTCTCCTCCTAATTCTGTGGAGGTGGTGGGGGAAGTGGGAGAAGAGAGGACGAATGGGGGTTTTCCTTCTGGACCTGCTGGGGAACGAGTTGCTGATTAAGACGTGTGATAAGCATTTTCTTTGTATTTCTAATTAAAGCAAAGTGCGTGGGAAGAGGAGGAGGAGAGAGGGGAGCCGGAAGCCAAGGGAGGAGGGAAATGTGGAGCGAGGTGATAGAGAGAGGCAATTTGAGGCAGACGATCACGGAAGGACAAGATCCATGGATTGGGACAGGACGAGAAGGAGGCAGAATCCTCTGGGTGGCCACAGGATGTCCGAGACAAGAGAGGGGTAAGAAGAGCGGAAAGGAAAGTGGGAAGTGAGGATGAGGGTGAGCAGTTTGCTCCAAAAGAGCTCAGCTGAAGCAAGGGAAGGAGAGAGAAAATAGCAAAAAGCCACAGCTCACAGCTCAGCAGGGATGGTGTCAACGTGGGTTGCCTCCCTAGAGCTTCCTGGAGCGTTTTAAAGCACCGGAGGTTGGGATCAGATCCAAAAAAAAAAAACAAAAAAAAAAACAAAAAAAAAAAGAGGAGAGAAAAGGAAAAGCCAACAAACCAATTAAAGGCAGTGTAAGGAGCGTGTGGCAGTGAGCAGCAACTGAGTTTTCCCCTGAGGGGAGTGGGACCAGAATAGAGGGACACTGAGTCACAGCAGCGCTGGCACCTTCCCCACTGCTGAGGACACGATGCACCCAGAGCCTGGTGGCACTCACCCTTGGCATCGGCTCAGGCTGTGGGCTCTCACTGCACCTGGCCTTAGAGCAAAAGTGTTGGATTTGAGGTTTTTTGGGGGGTTGACAGGCCTTTGTCACCTCATCTGGACGAATGTTCTGCTCAGAGGCACCTTATGGCAAGGCGTGGAGAGGAGCCTGAGCTGTGAGCCAGATGAAGCTGGTGGGTGAGTGAGAAGGGGGAGATCCCGAGGCAAACTTGGGAAAGTTTCTGGTGCAGCTGATTTTGTGCTGCATGTGCTCTGAACAGCTCTGGCGGATGCTGAAGTTCCCTCCTGTGCTGCCAGGGTCCCTCCCCAGTCGTGCACGGAGAAGTGCGTTGTGTTCCTCCTCAGAATCGCCGTCTGGAGGAGCCTGTCTTTCACCCAGGACTCTTTGAAGCACCTAAAATTAGAAGCCTCAAGCCTTGTGGGCAATTCGTCCTGTATTCCTGCAGGAACTAATATGTTCTAGTAGTGAACAAGGGATTTTCTGCATTATCCTACATTCCCTGTGCTAGAATTTTCCCTTTCCCTTCCATAATTGCTTCCTCTTTCTACAAGAAAAAAGAAGAAAATAAGAAACCACATTCTCCCCCCGCCCCCCCTGCTCCTGCCTCCGCATCCTTTTAATCCCTATTGATTCTCCTATAGCTCCCCAGACAAAGCTGCCCAGTCATTTGCTTGGTAGTAAAACCCTCGGAAGAAAATAAAATCAAGAAGAAACCAAGGGGTTGGGCTTTTAAATTCGCAAGGAACGAAAGAGGGGAAAGAATAACACATTTAATTTGCACCATACGTCTCTATTCATCCATCTCCAGCCCTGGAACACTTTATTGCACTGGAGCCGGCACTCACAACGCAGAGTCTCGCATTCAAAACACAGCTCACACGTCAGTGGCTCTTTTGTTCCTGGCCACCCATCGTCCCCCAGGGCCCACACGTCACTTACTGGGAGGGCGTGGAAGCAACTGGGAATCTGAGGGCATCCCGCTATCAGTATTACCCCTAATGATGGTTGTTATCAGTGCCACTCCTCCTGGTGCAGAGTCCTCTCCCTATTCCTTTTCATCTGGAAAGCCCTACTTTGAGGGGAAGGTAGAGTGCTTTGTTTCCCGACTAAAAATATCTCCCGTGTTTTGTAATTCTCCCCTCGTCTTATTTAATGAGGTGTTTGTTATTTCGGTTTCCTCGCTGGGCAGAGGAAATGTTAATGAGTCTCTCCTTGTGCTGCTTTTTCCGCCTTCTCAAGCCTGCCCGAGGCTAAAGCAAGAAAGTCAAAGGCGGTATCAGCATTTTTCACACTCTGGCGTTGGCTGTTATGACCCTCATGAGGTCAACACAAATAGAAAACATCTCCAAATGAACTTCATTTTCCTCCCCTGCACAGCCCTGACGAGCTGGAAAAACACATTTGTTGCCGTGTCAAAGGGCGTGGTTCACAAGTGGTTTGTGACACTTCTTCTGCCACGTTTTACAGCTGAGCTTGGCCCACTTTGGGCCTCACACTTGACTTCTCGCCCACCTGCCCCACTTCAGGGTGTCCCTCTAAGTGTTCTAGTAAAAGTTCCCGATTTTAATGCTTTTTTTTGGTCCTCCTCAGCAGCCAACACTGCAAATCACAGGTCTGCTAAAAAAGGGGAGAGCGGTGGGGGGGCTGTGAAGAACAGACCTGGTTCCTCTGCTGGTGTGGCTGGGCTGAGAGAGTCCCACCAGGCCGGGACAGCTCTGCTCCTCATCATCTGCCAGGATGATGCTCCCGTGGAGATCTACGGATCACTTGTGGCCCATGGAGCCAGTCCCCTCCTCTCTTGCATCCCATTTCCATCAGGGTTTCACACTGGCACCCCTGAGGCCGTGTGAGAGGAGTGGTGGTGGTGGTGGTGGTGGAGCCCTGGGACATCACAGCCACGCAGGGAAAATGGGACATGGTCCTTGCTGGTGGCATCAAATCCTTCCCTTGGTGATGATTCCAGTGGTGATCCAAGGAAAGCCGTGCAGCCACAGGTTTGTGGCTGTACCAGCAACTCAGAGGAGGAGGAGAGAGGGGCTCAGACTGCTCCAGACCTTTCCTGTTCCTTTCTCCTGCTCACCCTGCTGTTCCCATGGACAAATCCGTGTTAAGCCTCTCTTTCACTTTTCTCAGGGCCTACATGGATTTTTCCTTTCGGACTAGAGCATGTGGGAACGACTTTAGAGTTGGTGGGAGCTTCATTTTCTATCAGTGAAGTGAGACTGGCTCACGAGAAGATTTCCAGCTTCAGGCTCCCTGCTATGGGCTGTGGGGAACACGGGATTCCCTTGGGCCAGAAGAGAAAATCCTTCCTTGTGGTGGTGAACAGCCAGAGCCAGTTCCATGGAGGATCCACCACAGCCCCTTTTCCACATCAAATCACAGAGTCCTGCCTCTCCTGCGAGTGGCAGCAGCTCTGTTTCCATGAGGGAATATGCCAGAGGAAACTAAGGAGTGCTCAGGGAAGGTTTTGCACGTGGTACTGCCGGGATCCTCCAAGATATCATCCAAACATTTTCCTCTGCCGGAACCATGGATCAATTCCTGCCTTGCTGAAAGGACGGATAGTTTTTCTCTCTTCAAGAGCACCTAACCACTCACCCCCTAAATGCTTTATTTTCCCTCATGCAGGCTGAAATCTCAAAGCATTTCCAAACCTATCCAGGATTTGGCCACAGAGGTGTCTTTGGACAGCACCTCGGCCAGGTTTAAAGCCATGCTCCGCCTACTTTGTCACCAGGGTTTCAACCCGGGTCTCCTCAGTGCTGGGACATCCCTAAAAGTGAAGGGAAAACCGAAATACTTTATCACAACTCATTCTGTGGGCATGGTTTTCCCTCTCTAAATAGGGATGTGTGTCTGGCTCTTTGCATTGGGCTCCGCTGGGGCATTCCAAAGGACACCAGGGGGACACAGAGCCTTTCCACAATCCCAGCAGGACTCGAGGCTGCTGCTCCCAGCCCAGTCCGTGTCTCCAGAGCTCTGTCAGTTCTCAGCTCCCTGCTTTCATAGCCATCACCACCGTGAAGACACAAACTAGGCCACTGCTCACCTATTTTTAGCAGTTCTGTCACCAAGCTGTGACTCGATTTACCTTTTTTTTTTCACCTTTCCATATTGCTTCTCCCTCTTCTAAGCGATTTCCCTTATTTTTGTCCCCACCAAACATTGTTGTTAACAACAGATTTCCTCTAAGCATCCTTGCTGAGCTCTCCTATCCACAGGGAGCCACAGCTGGAGTCACTGCAGGAATTGTGCCCCCTTGTTCCAAGAAAACAACAGAGCAGCTGCCTCATGTGGCAGAGGGGCTCCTGCATCACTGAGAACAGCAGGGGTGATGTGAGGTCGCTTCTGGGATAAAGGGAGACTCATTCGACACATCCTCATCCCAGCTCAATTCTCCCAGGGTTCCCATTTCCTTTATTTAAGTACCTGTGAATGAGAGATGGATAATTAGGGCCAGCAGGGAAGCTCGGGGGAAAGAGAAGAACGTGAGAAACAAGCAGCAGACTGTACTAATTTCTTCTTTCCAAATCCAGGAGGCCCCGAACATCACTAAAAGCCTTATTAAAGCAGGGTTAGGAGGAGCTGGGGAGCGAGTTGCTGTGGAAAGATTTTCAGGAGTTTTCCTTGCTCCAAAAACCCATCACAACTCCTCAGTACAGCAATTCCCCCACACTGAACAAAACTCCCTGGTGGTCTCAGGTTGGAGGTCATAAAATCCTATAAAAGTTTGGGTTGGAAAGGACCTTTGAAGGTCATCTTGTCCCAACCCCCTGCCATGGACATTTTCCACTAGTCCAGGTTGCTCCAAGCCCCATCCAACCTGGCCTTGAACACTTCCAGAGATGGGATATCCACAGGATTAGAAGCATAAATCTGGGACAGGAGTGATTCTGACACCAATTTTTTCCTTGCCCCCACAAGATCATGGGAATTTATTCCATCTCCCTTCTCCTCAGATTGTCTCTCAAAAGGGCTGGTCCTAACTGGAAAAAAAAAAAAAAAAGGTGCTGAGAAGGAAATTTTTTGTTTCCATAGATCTGTTGAATTTTAGCAAGACCAAAAGGAGGAGGGAATAATAAAGAAAACAAGGGGGAGGGAAAGGAAAAAAAATAAAAAAGACAGAGAAAGGGAGAGTAAAAAAAAAAAAAAAGAGGGGGAAAAAAAAGAAAAAAGGGAAAAGAGAAAATAGGGGGAAAAAAAGGAAAACAGAAAAATCAGACAGTACAGCAACAGCTGGAGTTACTTGTGCCTGATTTTAGTGAAAGATCCCTAAGGATTGCAGAATTTTTTTGTCCGTGTCCCTCAGACATGACGTGGGCCGGGATGATCCCACTGTAGGGCATTCGGGATGGGATGGGCAGCACTTCCCTGCTGCTGGGCTCCTGATCCCAGCCTGGCAGATGCTGGGGAGGCGGTGGCAGCTCGCTCCCAGCACAGTGGGATTGAGCTCTCCATGGATCCCCGCAGGAATGCTGCAACAGAGGATGGGATTTGGGGTGGGGGGGAATGCCGGGGCATTTGTCCAATCCTGCCAACATATCCCTGCCCATCGCTGCCCTCCTTCCCCTCTCCCACGGAGCGCAACCTCCCCGCCGACCTTCCCAGAGGAACCCCAGCCCCCGCTGCGGGGGAGGATGCGCTGCCCTGGATTTCCCACCGCGCTCCCCCGTTTTCTGTTTTCCAGCAGCCGCGCTGGGCTGCGGGGAGGGAGGGGAGCGAAAGGCAAAGCGGCAGCTCGGTGCTAATGGGTTCCTTGAGGAGAAGCCGAGGGTAGCAGGATCCCTGCAGGTACCTGGAGAGCCGTGAGCCATCCCGGAATGAGGCACCGAGGTGGGCGGGAGTGCGGGGGAGAAAGGGGGAGTGGGAGCAGGGAGAGGGGCAGACAAAAGGGATGAGTGGTGCGTGTGTGTGTGTGTGTGAGTGCCGGGGGATCTGCCGCACGCTCCTGCCTTTCTTCCACCTGCCTGCGAACGGGAAGGGAGGCAGGTGCCGGGTGAGCTTTCCAGGGGGTGAAAATGAGCCACGGCAGCACCCCCAAGGCATTGCTAAAATAGGGATGCTGTGGGCATGGCTCCCCCAGTGTGGTGCCCACTCTGGGGGGGGGTTAGAGCCAGGTTTTCTCCTCTTTAGGAGCTGCTCCAGGGAGGGGGAGAGAGTCCCTGCAGTGCTGCTTTGCTCAGAGCCAGCTCTGAAGGCTCTCTGAAGGGATCACACAATCCTAGAATCCTGGGATTTGGGTTGGAATGGACCTAAAGGATAATCCCATTCCAATCCCCCTGCCATGGGCAGGGACACTTTCCACTAGACCAGGCTGCTCAGAATGATGTTTGAGGAGTTTGTGACAGAGGAGGAAACCCCAGTATCTGGAGTTTTATGGCCTCCACAATTGCACAAAGGCAGATCCTTCCTTCCCATCCACTGCTGGTCCTCCTATATCCTTCAAGTCCCTCCCCAAGTTTTGTGAGGGCAACACATCTCCTCAGGGCACCACCAGATTGCTGTCAGTGGTTGTGCAGGAAGTTGACTGAACATTAAAACTCTACCCAAAGCTCGAGTTTAGGCAGGGATGAGGAGGTGAAGGTTGTCTTAAAATCGCATTTATCACTTACACAGAATCAGAGAATTGTTACTGTTGGAAAAGACCTCTCAGATCACTGGCACAGGTTGCCCAGAGAAGCTGTGGCTGCCCCACTCCCGGAAATGCTCAAGGCCAGGTTGGACAGGGCTTGGAGCAACCTGGGATAGTGGGAGGTGTCCCTGCCCATGGTTCAGGGTGGAACTCAATTTTTAAAGTCCCTCCCAACCCAAACCACTCTTTAACCCAGTGATCATCAAGTCCAGCTATGAACCCAGCACCACCACCGTGTGTCACCACTAAAATATATCCTCAAATAATTAAAAATGAGTCTGGTCTTGACCACAATAAACATGGGATAGGGTTCCCTTCCCAGGAACTGTGGAAAACCATATTCAGAGCACCTCTCTTTTAACAGGGACATGAATCGTGATTTCTTCACAGCTGAAGAGTTCTGACCCCACATGACCAACTACCCAACTTCTGCAAGAGCTTTGCATTTTGGATAACTGGTCAAACATCCATCAGGCCAGGCCAAGGTGTCAACCTGACAGTCTTAAATCTTGGAATACATTCCCCAGGCTATGCATCCCATGTGTCATGGGAAAGCCAACACCAGAGAACCATTTATGTGGGAAAAGACCTCTAAGATCATGAAGTCCCAAGCGTTAAACCAGCTCTGCCAGTGTCCCCAAGTGCCACATCTACACATCCGTAAAATCTCTGCAGGAGTGGGGACTCCACCACTGCCACAGTCAGCCTGCTCCCAAATCCAGCCCCCTGACTGTGCACATCTGGTCACACAGAACACGCAGAGTTCCCGCAAGGAGTGACCGTGTCTTGTTCTGACCCAGAAGTCCCTCATCAGATGTCCAAACCAAGACAGGGTCTGAACTCACCACACCCAGGCTGACCACGCCTAAGAGCACCTTATTTCCTTTCTCAGCCTCAAAACCAGAGGGTTTCCCCTCAGGCTGTTGGGTCTGGATGAATTTGTGGTTTGCATTGAAGGCTTGTGGGTTTAGAGGAGACCCCTTGAGGCTCAAAAAGTGATTACCCAAGAGCTTCCAGGTAGGGTCCTGCCTGATCTCTGAAAGGACACCCCCCTCTCCTTTAATTTGGGCACTGAATGACCAGCACAGAACTTTTTTCCTCCTCTCCTCTCCTCAAATACTTGTACAAGATTGCCTGTGACATTTAGAGCAGCTAAAATTATCTCAATTAAATATCTCCACTGGTTTCCCTTTGTTCTCTTTTCCTTTCTAGTTCTTTCCTTCCAGACAGCTGGAACATGTTCTTTAGACACTCTTTAAAGACAAAAGGGGAAAAAAAACCCTCCCTACCCCAAACACCCAACATCTAAAACTCACATATCTTCAGCTCATCTTTATTTAGAAACACAATTGAAATCCATGTTGTGAAGAATATTTTATCTTGCTCCTATCATCCATAGCAGACAGGAGAGTGGCCTCACCCTGTCTAATAAAGTCATTCCTTTGTGGGCTACAGCTCTGGTGGAGGCATGGGAGAAAAGTATAATGGGCCGTGCACCGATTTTTGGGGGATACTGTACCATGAGATAAAACACGGCGTTGTTGGCCTCTGGGGTGTCCCCCCTCTTTCCCACATGTTTGTGATGACAACGCCCGGCCCTGCCAGCTGACCCCTCATCCTCACAAACTCCCTCCCAATCTGTTCTGGGAGAGAAAATTCCTTCCCAGCATGAAATTTGGCAGCTGCCTCATCCCTGTGCCTGAAGCATGAATCACCAGAGTTAGGTAACAAACCCATTTATACATCAAGACACCATCACTGTCCAAGCAATCATTCTGTGCTTTTCAGTGTGAAGCCCATTATTTGTAGATTCTGTTTATATTCATCTTTTGCCATTCTTTTTCTTCTATTGTTTTTTTTTTTTTCCCTGTACCTTCTGGATGTTTTGCAAAACAATGAAAAACCCCAGAAGGAGGCTGGGATGTTAAGCAGAGGCAGAAAATATTTCCCAGCCCCCAAGAACTGCTGTTTACTATTAATTTTAGGAGTTTCTAAATCTCTCAGGGAACCTCACCGAAGAATATTTGGCAAGAACAAACTGGTTTGCTAATGAAGTTCTGGGCCACCTGGTTTGCGTATTAATATCTTATAAACATATTTACGCACCCCTACACACTTAAAAACACCTTTTATTTTTACAAATATTTTCTTGGTACTGCTCTTCTGTCTTTTTAGCACCTATTTAATTTCTCTGGTCTATTGACAGTTATTAAACAAGTGATTCCCAAATGTGTTTGGTTTATTCTGCTGAAAATGAAGTTTTGCTGGGCTGAAATAGCAGTGGGTGATCCATGCTGGAAGGAAGATCAGGGGAAAGCACAGGCACTGCGAGTTTGTGGGGGCAGAGCAGGATCTGCCAATGTTATTAAGGCTGGAAAAGCAGCAGGACTTGAGCTGAACTGCGGCATTGCAATATCCAGGAACTGGCACAAAAAGAGTTCAGGACAAGGCTTGTGTCTCTCAGTGCTTGCTCCAAGGCTCTCAGACGAGGTTTCTCCTGCTGCCTGGTCAGCCATGTCCATGCAGGACTCAACCATGGACATGGACATTGCCCTCTCTTTTCCACACAGAGCTGAGGTGCCCTCATCAAGCTCAGAAAGTTCTGCCTTAAATAAACTCCTTTTTCTGATGGGAAACGAAAATTTGGTGGACATGGACCTCTGCTTTTCCAAAATTGCTCTGCCACTCCAAGTGAAATGCATCCAAGATGTTGCCCAGAGAAGCTGTGGCTGCCCCATCCCTGGAAGTGTTCAAGGCCAGGTTGGACTGGGCTTGGAGCAACCTGGTCTTGCAGAAAATCCATGGCAGGGAGATGGGAATGAGATGATTTTTAAGGTTCCTTCCAACCCAAACCATTCCAGGGTTCTAAGATCTCTCAAGTCTCTCTCTTTGATAACAGAGTCACTACAAAACACTAAAACATGGGTTTATTCAGAAAAGAGTGATTTAAACTTGGGGAGAACTTAAATTCCATGTCTGGGGTTTGTTCTCACTGGGCCTGCCTACCAGCGGGTTTGTAGGTACTTCACCACGGGGCAGACTGCAAATATTCGCCCAGGCCCAGATTATTTCTGTATTCCTCCACCCAAGCTCTATGTTTCCAGCACAGGAATAATGCACCTCAAGACAGCAGAGCTGTTATTCATAGCCTGAATTCCTAAATTTTTTAAAAAATGTTAAAAGAACCCCTACTGCAATCCC
>VYZQ01021405.1:0-29902 GCA_013400655.1 Mystacornis crossleyi
TCCCGTGCCATGTGCTCTGGGACGGCCCTGGTAGAGCAACGAGGTTGGACAAGATGACCCTTTGGGGTCCATTCCAGTCTGACCTGTTCTGTGATTTGTATGCGCTGTGTTTTCTGATCATCAGGGAAATAATGTCCTTCCTTTTTCTTACTTTCCATTGTTTTCAAATCAACAAGTTTCTCTTTTATTTTGCTCGAAGTCTCAGTTGCAATCTCTGAAGACACTCATGCTCTTCCGTTCCTCCTCTTGAGTGCTGCGTTGTCAAAACTGGTGACACTACAGATTAATAATTGCTAACTCTTCTGCATATTTAGCAGTGGATGCATGACTGTTCAAAAATTCAAACCCAGAAAGTCTGTGCAGCTGACTTGTTCAGTGACTGAGTGGGTTGTCTTCCTGGAAAATGGGAGAAACCTTGTGCTTCGTAGGTCTTAAATATGCAAAATAATAAATGTGTTTTAAAAAAAATCAGAACGTTGGGCAAATCAGAAGGTGCTTTCTATTAGAAATACTGAAAAGTCAGTCATTTGAGTTCCTTTGTAGACTAATTTAGTCTAACTCATTTAGACTTGCTTTTGATTATTGTCGTATTACTCATCACAAGCACTGAATACATCTGAAATTTGAACCTTTTTGGAAGGGTTTTTAAAATTATGACTTCTAAGGGTTTTTTGTTTTAAAAAGGTACAGTTGCTGTAATATATTTATGTAAAACCAAAGCACAGGTAGAAGGATGTGGCTTTCCTAAAGTCTGGTATTTCAACCACTTACAGTGCGTGTAGGCTATCACTGCGTGCTGTATTTTACAAATTTGCAGCAACACCTCAGCTTGCTAGAGAAGCCTTACTGTGTTAGTGGTTGGAAGTGGTCAAAGGTGTGTCACTGTTCTGTAGAGGCACACAGCTTATTCCAGGCATTTTTTGTCTGCTCTTGGTCATTACTTCACTTTGGTGAAGTTAACGTTCCATTGTGCCATTCTGCCTCCCGTTTCTGCTGGTGATCCCGTTTCCAGCGTCGAGGTTTACGCTTTTTGCGACCAAATTTCACTTCACATCTTAATTCTGGTCCTGCACCTTTACTGGGGTCAATGGCCTTGCTTTTAAAGAACATTGTATTGTTTTCCCCTGAAGGGGAACGGAAATGCTATGGATAACTGAGCTGGAATCGCACCTCTGAACTTCCTTCAGAAAGTTCAATTGTTTGCAATGAGCAGTGCCAAGAGAATGGGAGAGTTAGTTTCAGACTGCTTTTGTGAAGACCTGCTAGAGTGTTTCTGCTGCTGTTAAGACATATTTATTGCTTGCAGAGTTTCTCAGTATGTATGTTACATACAGTGGTTTTGTAGGATATTTTTGGACCTGCTGGAAGTGGTATGTTCTGATGGATGGGGTGCCATATAGTGAAGGTGTTCCCTACATAGCTTCATTATTGACAATTTTAAGAGTCGAAAACAGAATGTTTTGGGATGGTATGAAGTCTTGGTAATCTTGGTAATTACGTTCTTGGGTATTAGGAAATAATCAAGTTTCAAAACATTTTGTTTGCAGTTAATGTGAAATGGGGAAAAGAGAAATTCGATGGCGTGGAGCTGAACACTGACGAACCTCCAATGGTCTTCAAAGCCCAGTTATTTGCACTGACCGGAGTTCAGCCAGCTAGACAGAAGGTTATGGTTAAAGGAGGAACTCTGAAGGTAGAAATAATTTTTTTTTTTAATATTATGTCTAAGTTTATTGTGTGTTAACATGAGCAGTGACGTATTTCTGGGTGTTCCTGTGGAAGATCTTTAGTTCTACGTGTTAAATTGACTGCACTACTTCACTCATTTATACAAAACACTGCTTGGTTTGGTGTGTTTTTGGTTTTGGGTTTTTTTTTTTTTGGTTACTTTTTAGTATTCAGAATCTGAATTAAGTGTTTTCTTTCTGGTTTGTTTAAGAGAAGTTTCTCTGGTGCTTCTCTGCTGGAGGCCTATTGGTGTAATGAGATATAGGCAACTTTGCTGCAAAAAGTTATTTACATTTAAGCAGTGTTGAACAACAGATGAAGAACCTTATTGAAAACACAACTTGGCTGCTTTTTGTTTTAGTCAGACAAGACTTGTAAAGAGTTAATATTGTGTAATCTTGGATGAAATATAATTGTATATTTAGAAATATGTGATTAATATTAATGAAAATACTTGCTTGTCTCTTGCTGCAAGATTATGAACTTGTCTTTTATTTCACAGGATGATGACTGGGGGAACCTAAAAATAAAGAATGTAAGTTCCAAGCAGTAACTAAATTTTACTATTTTAGTTTTTTATTTTGGCATTTAAAGAAAGACTTGAAAGTGCTTGCTGTTTCTGTTTGAGTGGGCAGTGCTTTCTTAAAAAGTCATACCTTGATGAAGAATAATTTTATAGGTGTCATATATAAGCATGCTTAGAAAGGTCTCACCATTGATTTATAAAAAACTTTTCTTTGACATCAGTAGGGAAGTCACACTATCTATTCTGAAGTACTTGGGTGCATATATTTATTTATTTCGTACAAGAAATGTTCTGGGTCAGAGCGGTGGTCCTTTTGTGCTGTCTGTCTGTGGCCGTAGAAATAAGTGCTGTTATTTAGAGAGAGCTTGTGAACCTGGGCACTGTCTGCAGACCCTTGTCCTTGCACGTCTCCAGCATGGACAAATGTGTTGGTGATGCTGAAGTTACGCCTCTGCCTCTATCCTTTTTTACCAAGCTGCTGAAATTTGCTCTCCTGTGTTAAACAGCTGCTGCTTATAAGCACAGCCATTAGTAACAGTAATTCATACCTTTGGCTAGTTCAAAAAGAAGACAGTGAATGTGTTTGTGTTGCTGCCTGTATAATATTACATCAGGGAATCCCACAGGTTTTTGTTGGGGATTTTTCTGTGTCATTTTCGTGACTGTAGGTCTCTTGTAGTATTGTGTAACATCCGTTACTGGTTTTACTCCAGTTCTTCACTGGGTAGAATGAGTTAGGTAGCATTGCTCTTACCCTTGTAACCAGTTTGCAGGCATCTGTTAGCAGCCTGTAGCTGCAGCTATTGTAGCAAAGTTATTCAGCAAAAAACCCAGTACATAACATTCTTGTCTTTTTCTGCATGCTGTTGTGCTAATAACTGCCTTTTTTCATTTTAATAATGTTATATACGAGTGCTAGGATTTATTTACACTGTCAAAGCAGTTTCTCTTCATTCTGTTGTTCATCCTTTTCCTTAGCACTGTATGTTTCAAGGCTCCAGATAGTAATTTTCTTCTTTGACAGATCTAATTGTGTAGATGTGCCCCTGTTGAATACTAAAAGACTCCTTTTCATATTATGCTAGTTCAGCAGGCATGGAAACTTGATTGTTTTTTTCCCCCACCCTTACAAGTTAGTTCTCGTGCCTGAACTGATGTGGTAATTTAGGTTATTTTTCACTTTTCAACTAGTTTAACTCAGAACTTGCCAGGCAAGCTCAGCAGCCTCGACAGATGTTTCAGTGGAAACATCTAGCGTGGATAATTCTGTGGAATTGTTCTCAGTAGATATGAGGGATGAAGGTGTGCCCTAAAGTCACAGTAGTGCGGTCTTGGTTCTGTTAAACGAAGAGAAGGATTGTGTTTATTTTTGGGGAAATAGCTGAAGGATGTTACGATCTTAAGGGTTCGAGTGGAAATAACTGTCCTTAAACATTCGCTGCTGTTTTTACTGCGTTTCCAGGGGATGACCTTGCTAATGATGGGTTCCGCAGACGCGCTTCCAGAAGAGCCGATTGCTCGACCCGTCTTCGTGGAGGACATGACAGAGGAGCAGTTGGCCTCAGCTGTAAGCATATTTCCAACTTTGGTTTCTTGTAAACCTCCACGTAATGGCAAGTTTTTAAATACTAGCAGTCGCTTAAAAGTGGATTTTGAAACTGGAATGTCTGTTTAGCGTCTTCACCAAGAATCACAAATTTACATTGGTGACCAAACTGGGAGCAGTGAAAAGAAGTCTGGGATTTAATTTAAAAGTCATACAATTAGTGCTGTTTTTCCTTTGAGCAGGCAGCTTAGTAGATTTTCTAAAAATAGCATTGCTGATGTTTTTAAAGACAAAGTTGTATTGCCCTTGCTGTATCAGTGTCCTGAACTTTGTCTAAACAAGACCTCTTAGATATGCAAAATTATTTCCTGCCTCTTTCATATCTGTGAGGAGAGACTAGGGTTTGTTTTGGGGTGGGGTGTGTTTGGGGTTTTGTTTGTCCATGTTACTAGTATTAGGTCAACTTTGTGAAATATGAAAATACGTTTGGCATGAGTAGACCAGATTATAGGTTTTGCTTTACGGGAGTAAAGTCTGAAAGAGCGTAATTAATCTATTATTTTCTTAATGAAGTCACTCTTGAGTTTCCGTTTTTTACAACTTGAAACGCTTAATTTTCTCACCAGTCATTTGAACTGCAAGCTCTTTGTCATACTTAACACTTGCATGATTGTTGTCAACTGTGCATGCAGAACAGGAATATTTTTATGCGTGTCTGTGTGGCAAAGGGTCTGTAGTTTAGGACTGAGTTCGTGCTTCAAGATTTAGTGCTTTCCGGGCCACCTGCAGGTGAAGGATATTTATGTATTTTTGACTAACCCCATACACAGACTTTGAGATAACTGAGAGGCAAGCAAGGAGGTGATTCACTGTCAGATAAGATTTCAAAAAGGTTGGTCACACTGAAATTTTGTTATACATCAAACTTCAATTGTCTGCACTGCAAGTATTCACTTGTGGAATATGCTAAATGAGTTCTTGCTTCCCAAAATAATCTGTTGGTATTGGTATGCAGTACTACTTCAGTTTCATTAAACTATGTATTTTCCCCTGACAAATACCTAAGTATTCAGGGTTAAAAAAAAAAAAAAGAAGAATTCTATTACAAACTTTTCTGAAACTGCTTAGTTTAACTATTAGCTGGCCTTCACATTGGTCAAAACTTCAGAAATTCACGAGTTGTCTGAAAAGATCAAGTTAATGATCTGTTGCAAACTTCTGGAGAGGAGTTTAAACAATGTGTTTCGAACTACGAACTCCAACATTTTCAGCGTTTTACTGAAAACTGATTTTAATTAAACATCAGTGTTTTGTACAAATGTATTCATGTGGAAGTTTCACGGAAATAGAATTTTAAGGTCAAAACTTGAATGGGATTATAATTGAACTTTCTGAATGACTGCATGCTTGAAGAACATGTTCATTAAACTAAACATGCACAGAAGAACCCCCAAAGCACTCCTGAATGTCCCCTGAAAGTATCAAATGGTGAAATGATGAACATAATCATAAGGTGGATCTGGAAAACCTCATAAAGTTTGATGGAATATTCCAGGTTTTATGCATAATTCGTTTTCTTAGAAGTTGATGCCACATTATAGCGTTTATACAAAAACGGTTGCACATCTCTCTGACCTTCAAGCACCCCTGTGAATTTTTTTGGTAGATGGAATTGCCATGTGGATTGACAAACCTTGGCAACACTTGCTACATGAATGCTACGGTTCAGTGTATCCGCTCAGTGCCAGAAGTGAAAGAGGCCCTTAAAAGGTAGGATTCAGGACAAAAATACTGTGGCTAAAATGTTTTCTTTAGCTTATGAAATAGATATTTTGCAGAATGGTCGCCTTAACACTGGTTTTGATTATCATAACAATTGCCACTCTTTAGGTCTATTCAGGATTAACATAATGATTAATTAAGGTTTATCCTATGGCTGTGTTGGTCTCTACTTTAATAAAGAACTTGAAGCTTTGTGTTTCATGGAAGTGGCTTTTAGTAGAGAGAATGTGTTTTGCTTAGCTAGAAAGTAGTTCCTATCAAGACCTGCTTAAAATTCTAAAACAAGCGACTGAACTCTTAACCCTGTTTTTTTGCCGTTAGTTTTTATGGTCCTTTTCTGCATAAAAGAATCATATGGGATGACTCAACCTGCAATGGTTCTATTGCACAGTGTTTTCAGCGGTGAAATTCTGATGTTACTGACATTTGCTACTTGGAGGTGCAGTGGGAAGTTCTAAGAGATGACTTTATGGAATTTTGTTTCATTTGCTAATTTGTTCTGATTATAGGATGACTTCTCTGATTTTTGTTTGTTTGTTTTTGTTATTCTGGACTGAAATGTGAAAATGGCTAGTGGGTCTTTTTGGGTGGGTTGGTTGGTTGATTGGCTGGTTGGTTTTTTGGTAAGGAATATATGAGAAACTTGAAAGTTACGAATATTGAAGGGAAAAATAATTACCTGCCAATGTGTGCCTGAATTTGTCCTCCAGATGAGTTATAATGAGAAAACAATGAGTATTTTTTTAAAGTGAGAATTAGGTAGAGCATTATTTCCATCTTAAGGTTAATTTAATTCCTTGGTACCCAGCTGGATATTCTGTATTACTGTAATCACAAATTATTTAAGTAGTTACAAATTGTTTCTCATTCTATTAGCAGGTGAACCTTAATTATTAAGCACTGAGAACTATTTGTGAAGTGCAGAAATTTGTTTTCAGGGTTTTGATTGGCTATCAGTGTTTTCATTTTTGGAAAGCCTGTTTATTTCCATGTGAAGGACTCTTGAGTTACTGCACTGAATCAGAGTATTTAACAAATGTAACACACCAAATGGCAAAATGTAGCCTATGAAACTGGCAGACTTCAATACAAGAGGTGGTATTGTCTGTGGGAAGTCAGATTCGCACTCAGATTCAAGCTCTGTTTTCCCCTGGAGATGTAGCCTTTTTTTGGTCTTCCCTGCTTGATGACAGCATGGAAGGCTGTAGGGTGCATGGCAGTGGGAGAGGTGTGAAAGGACTCACTTGGGAAAGCTGTTAGAGCTTCTTTTCTCACAGCCTGCTCTGCTGATCTCCCCAAGGAACTCCTCCCTGTTCTGTAGTGTGTCAGGGCAAAGTTTCCTGCTCATCATCTAGCAATGGTCAGAATTTCAAAAGTTCAGTCCAAGAATAGAAAATGTGTGAGACCTTTTGCTCGAAGGCTTTGGGGAGTCCCTCTATTCCTCATCCAGCTGCTAATTTAAGAATTCAAAGAAGAGTGGTAAGTTCTTGTCAAAAAGGTGGACTCCCACACCTTTTCAGTGTAGGAAATATTTCCCCGGAAAACATCTCACCTCTCAGTGTTTTGCTTCTGCTGTGGAGGGAGGAAGCAAGCCTCCCTTCCATCTCTGTGCATTTTATCTGCCATCTATCCTTGAAGGGTTTTTTTTTTCCATATATCTGAAGAAGCCATGGCAAATGTTTTAGAAATGGGGTAGCTTTTGTTCAGACTTTGCAGTTTCTTTAAAAATAAAATGAGTCTTTGAGGCAAAAGGATTAGGGAAGCAGCAGTGGTGGATCCAGACTTCTTGGTCTGCCTTTACTTCTTGTCTGAAAGATGCCAGCTTTCCTTTGCTTCCATGCAGTGCTTGCAAGCTAGCTGAAACTTTGAGGTAAATGTGAGTGAATCTTACCTTTTGTTACTTCTGCTTTGGTGATAGATTTCCTTTAAATGAATCTCGCTGCTGCCTGCTTCAGAAACCCGACTGTCCTTCTGGTTTGTGTTTAACTGCATGCAAATTATTTTTCTTCCCTTTAGGTATGGTGGTGCCTTAAGAGCTTCAGGAGAAATGGCCTCTGCTCAATACATTACTGCAGGTTGGTGTTTAGAGTAGAAAACAGGGGTTTAGACAAGTGTGTGATTTCCCGCTAACTGCAGATGAAATTTGCAGTTAGACCTCTCTGTGTTGTTCTTTAGTGCATGTGCCTTAGGAATGTCAGATCTGCTGGCACTGGAGGATTCATTTTGTCTTTAAAGGTTGTTTGTCCCTGCCTGCAAAGCATTTATCTGCACATTACCAGGCTGCAGGCTAGGAAAAAGATTTTTAAGCGTGATCTAGGCGTAGATAGAAACGGTTTGTATCTCTTAAATGTTTTACATGTAGGGATGAAGTAACTGGAACTTCCTAAAGCAGACTCACTCCATCCATCTGTTGATTTGATCACTTTGTGTAGAAATATTTTAGTTCTTTGTTTCAGGTAGTGGCAGGCTAACACCATACTCCCGGGGTAGCTATTTCATTGGTATTTTTTAATATGATTTATTGGCTGAGCATTATTGTTACGGTGGAAACTGATGCTTTATCAGCGGTCTTAGCCTTTGCCCTAAAGATCCAGGTTTCATAACTGCAATGGAAAGTAGTGTCTTCAAAACCAAAGTTACTCTTAATTGTGGTGGTGTGGGTGCTCACACTGTGGGAGCTCACGGTGGCCCCGTATCTTCAAGCTCTAACTAGAGTTCTAGTTAGACCCCTTACACTTGAACAAGGGTACTACTTGTCCGCTTTTTCTTTTTTTACTCTATTTCATTGCCCCACTAAGATGCTGGGCCAGGACACTGGGATTTCTACCAGTCCATTTAAGGAAAAACAAAACAATATAAGGAAGGAAAGGTCCAGTTTGTGGGTATGCCTGCTGATCGAATTTTGGGGTGGTAAGTTCAATGGTTACTCTATACAGCCATGCCTGCCCCTCCCCTTTTCACTGCCTTTACTTCGTGTCCCTTGTTTTCTTTTTAAGGTGACAGCTCTGCTTCTTAGGAATTTTAATAGTTTTAAGTAATTTGTAGTTAATTCTTGGGTGCTGAGCTGTTCAGGAACTCCTGCATGACACTTATGGCATTTTTTTTTAATTGCTGTGTCATATCAGTTGCACCTCTTATCAAGGTCAGTGAAGACATTTCTGAAAGAGGAAGCAACTGACCTTGGTTTCCTCTAATCTTGCCTATATTCACTTACTCAAGAGTACCATTCATGAGTCTCTCCACTTGTAAATTAGTGACCGTGCAGATTGTTGCCTACCTCACAGGGTTGTTGTGAGGATTAACAGGTGCCTTTGATGTGATCTGTGGATGTAAAATGCTGTAACCTGGATAGATAAGACATGTGCTGGAGCGTGGAACAAAAAAGAAAGCCATGTGTGTTGTCATGCAGTCAGTGTCATTCATTGGATTGCACATAGTTAAGAGCTCTCTGCACATATGCATACACATACTTGTTTTCCTGGGCCTTAAGCATGGGTATTTCCTAGATATTTTATTCAAGTTTTTTTTTCCTAGTAGCTGGTGAAACTTAAGTTGCTCTAGAGGATAGATGTGAATGCCTTCTGGTTTCTGTTGTGAAAACGTTGTTCCTCAGATGTGTTCCAAATGAAAACTTAATTTGTTAAAAATTTTATTCTTTTTTTTTTTTTTTTTCCTGTTAGCAGCCAGGAAAGGGATTATTGGTGCCAAATTCTCAGAACTGCCATCTTTATGCTTTCAAAGTCGTGTTCACAGAGGAGATCTAGGTGCACCTGTTATGCCACCTGGAGAATTTGGTCCTGTTTTGGAAAGATCAAATTGGACACTGTTAAATGATCAGTCTTTAAATGTTGCTGCTGTTTTACTATTCTTTTTACACTTCCTGCCGTGTTTGAATTGTTTTTGCACTTCTCAAAGCATTCACTTACTTTTTCTTCAAGCTCTTAGAGACTTGTTTGATTCCATGGATAAAACTTCCTCCAGTATCCCACCTATCATTCTCCTGCAGTTTTTACATATGGCCTTCCCACAGTTTGCAGAGAAAGGCGATCAAGGCCAGTACCTTCAACAGGTAAAGACCAATTATGTTTTTATTATTGTTGAAAATTCTGTAGTATGTTGGAAGTTGAGAACAAGAACATTTAAAGACTTTTCTTCTCTTGTGAAAATAATTACTCCCAGTAAAGTGGGGTGGTTTTGCTGTAGTAAAGTTGTAGAGAAGTTGAACGTAATGTCAAGTGCTAGTCTTGAGAATGCATGGTGGCATTGGGAGAAATGCTTAGTTAAGGAATCCTCACATTTGGCTTTATAGCTGATGGGGTTAATGTTACTAAATCAGAAAGCCACTAGTCAGATTTAATGTTGTGTTCCCTTCCTAGGATGCCAATGAGTGCTGGGTGCAGATGATGAGGGTACTACAGCAGAAGCTGGAAGGCATAGAAGGTGATACAGTTATGGAGGTAATTGTAGTCTTACTCTAACCAAAATTAGGATTTATAGTATTCCACATATTTTTTGCTAAGTATTATCTGTTTGTGAGCTCTTTAACATGTCCCTGGAGTCCAGTAAGGAAAATTGCTTTCTGATGTGTCTGATCAGCATAGTGCTGCCATGGTCCTGTCAGCTCTGCTGTGCAGTGTGCTAAAGGAACCCTTCCCTTTGGGCTTCGTAAGGCAGTGTTGGACCAAGCTGCTGGTGACACACGCTCACATAAGTGGCAGCTGGCCCTGATAACCTGTGAATTCGGCACACGAGAACTTCTTTGTCTGAGAAAAATGTGCTACAGTTTTAACTTGAACTGCTTCAAATGGACTGAATCAACCTGATATAAGAAATGGCTGAAAGCTTTCCCCAGGATTTTACCAGGACAGCTTTCTCTTTTCTCTGTAAACTGCTTTCTGGAGGGTCTTGGCAGAGTCTTGGAAAACTATGTGAAACTTAAGGTAGATATAAGTTGGTGGTCCAGGGATGTGTGAGTTTTTGATCTTGCTTGTTAATGTGCTTCAGGGTGGTTTTAACAGCATGCTTTAAGTGTATTTGTTTTGAAACTTTTATGCTGTGTAAGAGGATTGACTGACTAGGAGAAAATGCACCTACAGAAAGATAAGGAATAGACTTTAAAGAATTAAAATAAATGGGGTTATTTTGTCTATAGAGAAGACCATATTTACATTCTGTTTAAAGTTACATCTTAAGGGATTTTGTTTTACAGACAGACTCTGGAGCTACAGCAGCATCCCCTAAAAAGAAGAGTTTAATTGATCAATTCTTCAGCATTGAATTTGAAACAGCGTATCCTAAAGACTAAGGCAAGACACAAACAACGATGGTCTCACACTTTAGCAGTTGAGTTCAGGGAGGATGAAAAGCATTGTTCAGAATGGTATGGAAAATAAAGGTGTAGGTTGGGGAAGAGGGTCATGATGGAGTACACAGAAGTTGAAGTTAAGATTGAATATGCTTTGAGAGAGACGTTGATGTGAGGAGGAGCAACGGTAATGGAAATTTACAGAAAACCCCCCCTTGTTAAATGTCAATAGCAGATTTCCTCCCCAGAGAAGACTGGTACTTACCAGCCTCAAGGATGCTGACATGCTTTATCCAACTAAAAGTAATTGTTGTCCTAAAGAGGCTTTTTTGGCTTGTCAGGGTGTGTTGCTGACATACGTGGCGTACTGAAGATGCACAAAAGGTAGCTTGATTGGTTTCTTAAGAAATAAATGAGGTGTCCACTGTTGTATGAGTAAGAAACAAATGCAGCTGACAAGTTTCTAGTAGGTTCTTTCTGGCAAGAAAAAGAGGATATGTCCACATGGGGCACACATCTCATGGCAAGTATTACTCTTTTCCCCCTTCTCCACCCCAAAATCCTGGCTGTCATGAAACCAAGCACCACTTTTAGAAAGAATTAAACTGTGCATTTTGCTTGTCTGAAATAAGGAAACATCCCCTTAGATGAGGTACTGTATCCCATAGCTTGGTAGTAAGGAGGAATAAAGGCCTTTTTTAAGGTAAGAATCACGCATCTCTCTCCCTCTATCGTGGCATTTGTTGTCCTTGAAATAGCTGGGAGTCTTGGAATTATGAGGAATTATGCATAGGCCAGTATCAGGAAGAAGACATGTTAGAAAAGTTGCAGATTTTCAAAGTATGATTATGGCAGCAATTGTAGAATAGCTGCAGTCAGAAAAATACCTGGTTTGGAAGGAGATGGATGAGAGTAAAGCATTGGGATCGAAGTATGGAAAGAGGAGAGGACAGAACAATTAAAAGGAATGTGTAGAAAATATTGGAGGAAGTAATTTCATTTCAGTGAAGAGGACAGATAGAAGGCAGAGAAAGGAGGCTCTGCGTGCTGAAAGAAACAGGAAGTCTGGCCAGATCAGCAACCGCAGAACTTTATTAATCATAAACAACAATGCAGTGTAATGTTGCAGGAGGGCTTTGTAACTTGGTGTTGGCAGCCGGTTAACGTGTTCTGTGTCCTGGGGGTTGGGTGGCAGTGGGGGAGAAGAAAGAAAAAAGCCGGCCCTAGCTTAAGTGGTGATCAAAGACTTATTTTACTTTTTTTGGTGTGCTGTCTGCCCCTGCCGCCCCTTGTCCTTAGCCATGAAGAACAGATTGGTCTGAAGGAAGGGCTCCTTCAAATCTTTTTTGTACCACGAGAAGTAAAAGTACTGTCTGCACAAGCACAGAATTACGTGAACTACTGTGCTGCTTGGCATGTTGTTTTCACTAGAGCAGTAGTTCAGCTCTTGGTGCATGATGGTTTTCCTTAATTTTGTGAAGCATGAAATGTACAGAAGCCGAAGAAGAAGAAGTAACTAAAGGAAAGGAGAATCTGCTTCAGCTAAGCTGCTTTATCAATCAAGAAGTGAAATACCTGTTTACAGGACTAAAACTGGTAAGCTATTGCAACTTTTATTGAATTGAAATTCTAAATGGCCTGTGTATTTTTTAATTGAAGTTCCAAGTGGCCTAAATACACTTAATTGTAAGTGTATTTAATCTGTGACTTGGAATTGACATCTCCTGTCCAAGCTTTACAAAGTTTCAAGAATCTTTTTTGTGTTCATTGGGAAGATGGCTGTGAAAGGGAGTTGCATGTTAATGTCAGACAGACTTCAGCAGAGCATTTTCCTGACCCTCACATGGTCTTTCCCATGCAGGTAACCACGTGCAAAGCACTTTGCTACTTGTTTGTTCAGCTGGGTTTCACTCCAGGCTGAGCAGTATCACGGTTTAGGCAGAAATCAGTTCCCAAAAAGTCCAAAAGTCAGCTTGAAAGTAGGGTGGTGTTTCGGTTCCTAATTAAAACCCCCCCCCAGGTGATGTAACAACTAAATTTGATTTTGCAGATTTTGAAAGGGGTGTTATTTTCTGTGAGACAACATCATCCTCAAACTTTTTTAGAGTAGAACTCCTTAAGGTAGTCTGTGCTTTATATATATGTATTTTGAAATTTTAAGGGCTTTTTTGAGAATCAGAAGTAGCAAGGAGAGGAGCTACTGCAAAACCTTTTTAGTAACCGTACAAGACTAGGGCACTGATCTGCCTTGTACAGGACTAAAAGCAAGTTGCATGATTCTCAGGTGATCTTTGTATGTCTTCTTCTTCCTCTTTTTTTAAAACAGAATTTAGAAGGAAAAGTAGGATAAAATAGCTAATGCTCACAAATTAAAAAAAGAAACTTCATTTTCAGGCCGAAAGAAATCTACAATTCTTATGCTGGATTGCCTGTAGCAAGAAAGTTGCAATATTAAGAACCAATCTAGTCTTCCCTGGAATTTTGTTAGGAGACACCAGCTGTCACTTGAGATGCAGCTCTGCCTGCTTGAGACTGAGACCTGAGAAATGTGCAAATATTCTTCTCCCCGGAAACTTCACATTTTCTTCGGTTGTGTCCCAAGCACGATATGATACATTTGTAACCAAGTCCAGATACAATTAATAACAATAATCCAATTGCGAATTCTACTCCTGTGGAGCAAAATTTTCTGCAGAAAGAAACTCAGTGTTGTCAGGGCTCAGGAATGAGCCTGGAGCTGAAGGAATGAATGGGCATGATCCTTTCTGCCAAGGAATTTCAAAATCCTGTGTGTTGTAATGGCTGACAGCAACAGAAGAGACTGGCAGAACAAGATTTAATTTATGGTTTGTTTACCCCTGTTGTGCTTTTCCCTAAGCTGTGTTTTATGATGAACATGTGTTACTTCTTTTCCTTGTAACAGCGTCTTCAGGAGGAAATCACCAAACTCTCTCCAACACTGCAGAGAAATGCACTCTATATCAAATCTGTGAGTGGTACTTCTGTTGCTCTTTATGGTTCTTTTAAATGTTTTCAGTTTTCTGTTCCAAAACACAAATTTTATTGCTGCAACACCACGTGATTTATGTTTATAAAGCACCTGAGTATCCACTACTGAGAAATTTAAGACAGAGCTTCAAAAAAGGAGACCTTGTTTTATTCCTGTGGGTCTGTGTGCAAATGCATTCTCAGAATAGACTCTAATTTAGGATGAACAGTGTTTAAGGTATAAAAGAAAAGATCTGTGAATATTTAAAGTAATAACTTTTTCTAATCTGTTTTTTTTTGTAGTCCAAAATTAGTCGCTTGCCAGCATACCTGACTATTCAGATGGTTAGATTTTTTTACAAAGAGAAAGAATCTGTGAATGCAAAAGTTCTTAAGGTAAGTTTTCTGCATAATGAAGTTTAATTCCCCTTTATGTTTTCCATGAGTTTTTACTACAGGTAGGCAACGAGGACTTGAAGACTATTTACTAAATTGTTTGCTTTTAAATTGCATTTAAAAACATGAACAGAGCAGTTTCTTCACTCAAGTACAAAGTAGTTTTGTTTCCAGTTGTGATGGTGTGTGGCAAACTACATTACCCAAAACAGGCTGAGGGAGCAGGTGAGGGGCAGAAGAACATTTGCCCCAGTACTGCTAATGTTACAGGATGAGAATAAACAGGATGTTTTTTGGTCTCTTCTCACCAGTGGTTCTGAGAAGATTGTGTAACTAAGGAGAGAGCCGTGCTTTCGAACTCTGAACAATGTTCTAATGTTGATGGGAGATGTTTATGCTGTCAAACACTTCCTGTATTAGTTATTTTAATTGTCTGGCTTTCTGATGGACAAACGCAGGAACCAGCTGCAAACAGCTGGGTGTTCTGGGTTTTGCTTTCTGTTGGCCATGGCTGACAGACCTCGTAGGCTGCCCGAGGAGCACCATGATAGATGCTCCTTCCTTACAAGAGCAAGAAAGGAAATAAAGATTGAAAGTACATGTTAACTATTTCAGAAGATAGTTTTGGATAACACAAATTGAAATTTTTGCCAAGGTACAGTCATTCTACATGCCTGCCTCTTTTTTCTTTTCCCTTAGACCTGTATAGGTATTTCCATGGTGTAAAAGTATGACAGCTAACAATAAAGAATCTGATTTATGAATTATTAGTCTATGCTGAATGTAATAATTTACAGTGACTTGTTTATACTGAATTAGAAATTCTTCTGTGAAAGCATTGTAGCCCTTTTGGTAAATACTGTCCCCAGAATCCCAGTAGATCAGGTTGCCAACAATTTGAAGAGGGTTGCGTTTAATTTGACTTAGTGTTGTTTTCTCGTGGGAGAATGCTTTAATGTGGAGTACCAAGCCATGCTAATAAATCCTTATGCTTTTTGCTTCCCAGGATGTCAAATTTCCTCTTATGTTGGATGTGTATGAGCTGTGTACGCCAGACCTGCAGGAAAAAATGGTTTCTTATCGATCAAAATTCAAAGATCTAGAAGACAAAAAAGTAAATCAACAGCCAAAGAACGTAAGTCTCCTGACACTTTCACTAGTTCATACATCTGAAATTGGGGTACTAATAAGGACTAGAGAAAACTTGGTGTCTTCAAATATATAATTTTCTTAGGTAGCAAACTCCTTGGTACTGAGCTTTAGATCTTTTTATCCTGTATTTTCCTGAAAATACAGCATCTGCTTTGGTATGTTTGCTTGATGAGAAGTTTTAAATGCTGTGGTCAGGCAGCATGTATTAAATGTATTAAAACGTAGTGCTTCTGCTTACCTGTGCTATGCCTAAAGGTTTTCTGTAAGTCACACAAAATTATTCTCTTCAAATGTTACTGTTTGCTGGCTGCTCCCTTCTTCAGTGGAGTGTAGGAAGCTGTTCCCTGCTCACCAGCTGGAAGGGGTTGTACAACGCACTGCTACGTCTGACCGATAAAAATTAGAGTACATGTACTGGTGAGCTTAAAATCAGCACTCTAAAACCTCTAAAAACTTGGTGAATGGTTTCATGTCTTATCCTGTCTACAGAATTCTTACACTGACTTCCCCGTCTTTAATCAAGACAGAAGTAGATGAGCTAAACCTGTAGTGTTTTAGCCATTTTTTTTTTTTAAAGTTTGCTGGTATTTTTCCTGGCCTAACTCCTGGCAAATTCTTTTAAACATTTGGATAAGGCTTGCATCCCCTCTCACACAGATGGGAGCAAGGAAAGAGTGCTATTTTTGAACAGAATGTATTGGCACTGAGAGTCAGTCTCTGGTATTTTCTTATTGCCACTTCTGCTGCTAGCAAGCCCCCACCAAGGAGTGAATCTTCAATTGCAGAATTGTTTCATAAACAAACCTGTAAATCTGGTGGGTGAACAGTGCAGGCAGTATGTGCTAAAATGGTTATATATTTGCTTTAAAACTGGTCTTCTTTGGATAAGGTTTTTGTATGTCCACCTAGAAAATACAGTAATGGAAATTCTTTCAAGTTGAACAAAAATGTTTAGACGTAGGAAAATATTTAAATGAATGGAGACTTGGGATTTGATGTGATTGTGCTAAAGCTTTTATTAAACCATTCCACATTAATTCAGCTTATTCTCCTTTTTAGTCTAGTAAAAGTGATGGTGCACAGAAAGAAGTTAAATATGAACCATTTTCTTTTCCTGACGGTGAGTACAGGCAAGCATATCTACTTTAAAGTAACTTTATACTTACTTGTGTTTAAGTGTGCCTGATGGCAGGAATACTTTGAGAACCCTGGCTCTCTTTAATGCCTTTGAAAATTAATCTTCAGAGACTACAGAAATTTAAAGAATGGGAAGATTAGGTAAACCAAAACGTTGAGATAGTCAAAGGCATAATTGCCATCCATCTGACAAGCTGGTGATAACAGAAGGCAGGCATATCAAAGACATTTGCATGTAATGCGCAGTTGTTTTGCACGCTGCCTTGTCAGTGGGTGGTAGGAAGCTGAAATCAAAACAGAAACTCGAACTGGACTTTTAAAAGTGCTGTTGTTGTGCTGGTGTTGCCTCAGTTTTGGGGGGGCTTGGAGCCTGAAGCCCCAAAGCGCTCCCCCTGTGCATTATGTCAGTAATGTTTATGTGTTACATTTATTTCCTGAGAATGCACAACGCCCTCCTGGCTGAGAGCTGCTGCTTTTAGTTCACAGTGGTTTTGTACCGCGCTGTACCTTGGGTTTTACACACACAGCTCTGGTGCTGCAGCCTGGCTGATGCATCTTTGGTCTGTGAGCTCTTAACGATACTGCAGCTGCTCAAGTAGGACTCAGTGTTACTTTTTCTTTCTCCTTCAGATATTGGTTCTAACAATTGCGGGTATTACGACCTGCAGGCAGTGCTAACTCATCAAGGCAGATCGAGTTCCTCTGGGCATTATGTGTCGTGGGTTAAAAGGAAACAAGGTAAAAAAAACCCAAACAAATTGCAGCCCTGTTAACTGCTCTTCACAGCTCCTTTCAGCAAAGGGGCTGTTAAGCAAGCTTAGATTTTATGTACCGAAGTTACAAATGATCCTCTTGTTTTCCTTGCAGACGAATGGATTAAATTTGATGATGACAAAGTCAGCATTGTTACACCTGAAGACATTCTGAGGTTATCCGGGGGTGGAGACTGGCATATAGCTTATGTTCTACTCTACGGGCCTCGCAGAATCGAAGTTGTTGAAGAAGAAGCTGAACAATAGTCTTCCGTTTTAGCCATTCTGCCTAGGTGTGAAATAAATGTTGATTACTGATCACTTCTTTAACCCCAGAGCTTTAGCAAGTGGATAAATAATTTGTTCAAACCTTCTCATGTGCAGAGGGATATTGTTTGAAAACTGATCCATGTACCAATTAGTCACTACTGGACTGGACTGCCCACTGTGGTGGTGACAATACTTAAAATAGCTTTAATGTCTTGCAGAAGATATTTTTTTTTTAAAACGAGCCTCTCCTCCTTCTCTAATGTCATCAAGTATTTATTACACACCTACTCTCACATTTGTTACTCTTGCATGGTTTATACCACAGTTCAGTAGCTGTCCATCCTTTGCCTTACCTGGCAGTTCTGTTAGGAAGGTAGAAGAGAAACCGTTGCCTTGTTGTGTAACTCAGTGCTGCTGCCCGTAGCCAACAGCTGTGGCTACAATCAAGTATTTGTCCAGCCTGACCTGCTGATTCAGTCTGTTCTGTTGCTGGCATCTCATGATTTCAAAATAAATTGTGATCAACAATGTGTCTCCATTAAAAACAGCTCCTGTCCTGGTACTGTAGTCAGTATGCGTTTGTTTTCACTTCTTGGGCCACCACTGATGAATGTCTCAAAGCAGTCATGGAATAAAGTCACTTTTTTTTAAGCTGTAGGGATGTGTCTCCTGTCCTGTTCCTCTTTACTCAGTAGGTAAGTCTGGTGTGGTGGCTGCAGAACTGGGCTTTGCTTGCTTACAGGACCCTCTGCAGTGAGTGGGGGTGACTGCAGTTAAAAAAAGCATTTTAGCGCTGGCTACGGCCTGAAAAGCATGCTCAAGGCCAGCACTCTCTCACCCCGTGGTGTACAGGTTCCCAGGGTTGATGTGGCCCAGCGCTTTCTGGAAGAGCCGGTATTCATATGGAATACCTGCCCTTCTGCTGGCAGTGTGCCGAATTTGCCTGTGCCTCACTGGCTCAGAAAGGGTCGCTCTTTAATCCTTCCCTGGGGACACGGGCAGCAGCTGGGGCCTTCACACGTGGCTCTCGTGCCTTGCAGTTGTTACTCCAGTGCCACCTCCCCTGCACAGCTTCCCTCGGGGTGTATTTTAAGTGGCACGATTCTTAAAGGCAAGTTCTGCCCAGTAAGGAAGCCCCCTGACAGTACTGGCTCTGTTCCTGCAGGCCCCACAGAAACTACAGGCTCCTCTAGGTTGAATGCCAGTTCTGCATCCTGTTGCAGGGGAAGGAGGGATGGTGCCTGTGCCTGGTTGCTGCTTTGTGGAACTGCATCCTCCTATTGTCATCGTCAGCTTTCCCAGCACTGAGTTGTCACCCCTGCACCCCTCCACTCACAATATGCTCAAGTCCCTTAATCAGTTGGAACTGCTGAAGTTCGTAACTTCTACCAACCCCCACCTGCAGCAGGAGCTAAGACCTGGGCTGTTATTTCCAGTAATTTTCCTGTATCTCTGCCCCTACCAAATTTCACGGAAGCAACCTAATCAAATTCTTAAAGACATTTAAGTCCAAAGTGGGGCAGCAGGCACAGAACTCTTACCAATGGCTCTGCAGGCAGGAACTCTCCTTTGAGATGGTGGCTAATGACACTGGAAATTGACAGCTATGATTGAATAGCTGAGAAAATACAGAGAAGAGTTCGGTAGTTTTCCAAACACCGATCCATTAGCGAGATCTTGTGAATGACAGAACCACTACACGCACTAGCCACAGAACGTCGTAGCCAGCTGCCACTTAACACTGCAAGTATCTCTCACTTACTGAGGGAAAACAGCTTGTACCCATCTACAGAGAACCTTAAAATGAAATCTTCACAGTGACCTGTGACAAAAAAATTTCCTTGTTTACCAGGATTCAGGGGAGTTCCTACACAGTCAAAGAATGAGAGGCTAAAAACAATCACTAATAAAAACCAGCATGGAAATCCTGTGATCCTTGACTGAACCAATTCTTCAGCAGGAGAGTGGCACAGCCCTTCTTCGCTGCGAGTCAGTGCTGTGCCTTGGAGTGCCATCACAACCACCCTCTTATTTTACCTCTGCCAGGTAGGTTTTGACAGTCCCCAGCTGCCATCACCCCAAGGGGTGACTCCGAAGTCCTTCACACAGTCCTTCGCTGCTGTGAGGAATGTGGCAGAGCCGGTGGCAGTGGGAGAAGCTGCCAACGCTCTGCCCCGTGGGAGCAACCCAAGTTCTGCTGGTGCCAAACCCTCCCACAGCCTGCACCAAAAGCTGCCTTGACTCTCCATCCTCCCCTTTACGTTCTACCACCAAAGATGGAGCTTCGTAGCTCCAGGCCCGGGCGACTAATCCTTTTCTCAGACAATCTGGACAATCGCACAGTATTATTACAAAGCTTTGTGTCATTTACTGAACATAAAATACCTATCAAAAATCTGTTATCTAGTGACAAAAGTAACACTTATCAATGACAAGCACCAGAAGAGTCACAATTACCAACACCCCCAGCCCCGAGTCAGTCAGTTGGCATCCGAGGCGAGTTAGCTGCTGCCCTCGGTGTCATTAGTGAGGCTTTCGGCCAGGTCCCTGAGCCCGGCTTTGGTCAGCGCCGTGATCAGGTTCTCGGGGGTGGCGTGAGCGCCCTCCTGATCCTGCCAGGCCACCAGCAGCTGCTTCGCTCTCATCTTCACGTCCTCGCTGTCCAGCTCAATCTGCCGGATATCAGATTCCTTCATCTCCAAGTAGGGGGCCAAGGCCTTCCAGTGCTCCCCCAGCCTGTTCGCAAAGGACTCGATCTGCGCGCCCGTCATGGCTTTGTCCCGTTGCACCTCTGGACCTGAGGAAAACAGAGGAGGAATCAGTGAGACACCGGGAACATCTCAAGACACTGCAAATGAATCTTCCCTGATCTGCCCCATTTTATATTTTTGGTTTGTTTACTGACAGACTGACTTGCACCTTTCCTGCAGCTTTTCAAACCTACCCAAGCTCTGAGAGCAGATTTTTACAGGTATTTACCTGAGTTTCAAGAGGAATGTCTCTTAATGCCCATAATAAAGAAAATCTTGCTTTTTATGTTATGTCCTATTATATTGAGAGAGTACTAAAGTCTTAAATACATCAGAACTGCCTCCTCCAAATGCAAAAAAGGATTTTAACAGGCAGACTACAGTTCTCAACACAAGTCAATTATGACATTAAAATACAGAGCGATCTTTAACATTTAGTTATCTTTTGGAATTTTTTAGTCACCTTACTCAAAGTCAACCCAGGTGAAAACAAACCAACCAACCCAGTTTCCTTCCCTTTTTTCTCATGTTCCTACTGGCAGCAGGACTGTGACAGTAAATGTCATGTGTAGAGTCAGTACTTTAAGGAATTTTCTGTCATTCTGGCATTGACATAAAAACCATGGAACACTAGGCTCTGCTGAGAAGCCAAGTGCTGTAGTGATTACTCATACGGGTTTGCACATTCCTAGCTTATCATGGTCTACAATCTATGGCTTACCACGCATGTTTATTTCACAATTTTAAAGAAACACCAAAGATTGAATTATGTAGAGAAATTAATCATAATTTTTAATAAAATATCTCACCCTCCTGCCACCTGAAGAAACAGTTGGCATGAAGTTTCAACTCTACCCAGTGCTTATCAGTCACACTCATTTATCTGAACTAAAGTCGCACTGAGGGGAAAGGATAAAAGATGCTGACCAACAAAACAGTAAAAGTCCTCAGATCACGTCCCTTATGTCTGAGCACAGCAGACCACAGCTCTGCCATCATTGCTTTGAGACAAGATTTAAAGAAAGACGTAAATCCCACACAGTGACACCACAAAGGCTGTGTGAATTAGCATCAAGCTGAAGAGGAAAGAACTTCTCCTCTATTGCCAAGGAGACTGTGGAGAAGGTCAAGTGCCGGATGGAAAAGGGCAAGATGAGAGAAATTCACAGAGGCCCACCAGTGGCTTCCCACTAACAGAAAAAAGCTTTCACCGAAGCTGCCAGAGGCACCCAGTGTTCAGCTTCCACGCCCTGGATATCCCATCCGCCCATGCTGATGGATCCAGGAGCTGGCACACAGAGTTACAACACACAAGGGAGAAGGTGCTGTGAGATGAAGGCATGAATGAGGATGGAAGAGGCCAGATTCACAGACAAAGGAGATGGGGAAGGACACCTAGGACCAGGACATGCCAGGATTAAAGGCAAGAGACAAACAGGAATGGATTGTGGAGAAAAATGAGCGAGATGATGTTTGTCAGGAAGGTTGCTCTTCTGAGAGAGAATCTTTTACCTTTAAAGTATTTTAAACAAAGAGGAAGATCTCAGAGTTGGAATATATTAATTTTTTAAAGTCCCACAACTACCACCCCAGGAGGGCTTGGAGGAAAGTGCTTATCCCAGCAATGAAAGGGCAGAGAGAACAGGGAAGTGGGTGAGGAGCACTCACACAGGCTTTTACACAGCCGGTATTTCAGCCAGGAACACCCAGTGACACTGGCAACACACACCACATAGAGGAAAAGGTGAAAGAAGCTCCTAATGGAAGTGCTAATCCAACAGGTTGGATGCTTTCAGCATTGCAGGCCAGGACACGGGGAGGTTGCTCCTGGTGCCCCGTGTCCTGAAAAGGGTGAGCTTTTTGGGACAAATGCACTGAGGTAAGCAGGACTGAAGGCCCTCAGTAGAAACTGTGTTAAAACAAAGATTCTGCATTACACATCAAGAGAAAAACTGAAAAGACTGAGAATACGTAAATCTTACTTTCATTGTTTTCCTTTAATAAAGCATCATTATCTTCCTCATCTTCATCTTCACCTGTTTTTATTTCTTCAGAAGGAGGCTACAATGAAAGAACTAAACATCACTGGATGAACTTTGTGTTCAACAAGAAATTCTACAGCTCTGTGTTTGTCTCTGGAATGTGTGTTAGAATGGAAAGCCTGACATGATCCCACATGAGAATTAAAAATCCCCCACAGTCTCCTAAACACCAGTAACAAGTTCTAATAAAACATATTACTAACTAAAAAACCTAATAAAAGCATCTACTGACCTCACAGGATTCTTCCTTTTCATAGTAACAACAACTAAGCATGCCACAGTGAGCTTTTTAATTTGCTTAAAAAAAAACCCCAGCCAACCAACTTGGAGATCACTACTGATGAACATTTAAAAAAAAAATCATTATTACGGTTATTCACTTACTTTACTCCTCAACTGGGAATTTCCCAAAGTTTATGTACTTCCAGACTTCTGGAAGGTGGCAAACAAATACACAAACAACAAACTTTTCACTCCCTCAGTTAGCTACCGATCAGCCAAAAGGTTTCCTCTTTCTACATTTCAGCCACAGCCCTTACATACGTATTTGTTTCTTGCCACAGCATTTGGCACATGACAGCAGTACCATCAGGAATACTGCATACAGTCATACATTCAACAAATTAAAATACATTTGCCCTCCCCACATTTTGTCTAAACTTGCTATTAGCATACAGTCAACTCTGATGGCTGGACAAACAAAACAGCCATATATTAAAATCCAACCTTTAGACCTCAGTAATTTCACATTACACACAAGGAAGGTCTCAGTAGAGAAGCAGGGGTTTCTATCTGCAAGACTCTGCTGGGTTGTGTGCTAACTCAAAGGTGTAGAAAGTGCTCCTTCCCCACTGGCAGCCTCTCTTATCGCTGTGCATAAAGTGATCTGAAAGGCCCCTTCCTGGACTCAAATCTGTACTGCTGACCTAGCAAAGGGCTAATGCCTTAATTTTACAGCTCCACAAGGTTTATTCTTGTTTTGCGTATTTTAGAGCTCAGGGAGCTGATAGAACTCTGGCACACCTTGCTGTAAAGCTCTGGTAACACTTAGAACAGCACCTTCAGCTGCACATGCTGCCTCTTTTCCTGCTATCCCAGTATATTCATGAGCCATAATTCTGGCTTATACCTGCCATAAAATTGGACTGCACTGCTACATGGAACCCAAGTAGCTGGGTTCATATATATATGTGTATATATATATACACACACATACATACACATGTATACACACATACATACACACACTCCTGCCTACCAACAGGATTGCCACAGCTGATTTTTTTTCCCCAGAGTACAAGGCAGGGCTCAACAGTTACTAGGTTAATCAATGTTACTCAGTTTATTGTTACTGAGATCTTCAGAGATCAGACTAATTTAACGTGCAATTTTTACTTTAGTGCACAAACTCTTTTTCTAGTTGGGTTTTGGGGATATTTTTGCCCCCTCTGTCCCCATGTACCAAATGGACTGTAGAGAGACAAGCATAAAGTGAACTAATTCAGCATTTATTATTATAGGATAACATTACTTACAGGCAGCTCCTTGGCTAATTTGATTACCATGTTTTCTAGATATTCAGGTAAACTCTTGAATTGTTGGTTTGTTGGCTGGAAGAAGTGGGGACTTCTGCGTGCCAGAAGTCTCAGTGCTCTCCAGCCATAGTTAGAATTGTTCACAGCCCTACAATAAAACACAAGTTTGATCAGTAATGTCTGGCATCTATAAAAGCACAGAGAAAGATTTGAGACATTTAGGAACATAATTCTGTCCAAATTTAAACAGTTTTTTACATTTCTGGAGCCCTACACAGGTACTAGTAATGCTGAGAACAGTCTGTTTTCTTTAACAATCCAAACATGAAAGAGACTAAAATCAAGTGAAACATAGCAGAGATGGACATACTTATACTTATTTTCAACCATGTTTTCAGGGTCTGCTTGTTCAATAGCTTCTTCAAAAAATTCCTCCAGTGTTGGCATATATTCCCTAAAAAAAAAAAAAATCAAATAAGGAGCTTAATATGCTTCACAAACTTCTCTAAAAGAGACAGTTTTTGTTCCTTCAGTCACATCTCAAGCTCATTCACTGAAGAGAAAAAACCAAACCCCAAACCAATCCACTCAAATTTAACAACTTTAAATAAGCAAAGAAACTGTTCGATACATGTTGTATACAATTATTTTACTGCATAACCACTGGAGTGTGCCAGCAGGTGCTAGCATTGCCTATTATATACATTTAAACCTCCTGCCATACTAAGAGGTGACATCAACATCTGCCAACAGCATTTGCACAGCTCACAAGTGCTCAGGAGTCTAAAATGGTTGCCAGCTTTGTGCCATTTTGACAGCATCAGTGAAACATGGCTGTCCCTGCCACCCCCAATCTCAGTTCCATCTGCTCTCGGAACCGCTTGTGGTTGGTTCTGACAGGTACTCAAGGCAGCACAAAAGGAACCCCGGCCTAAAAACAGAACAGAAATGGAATTTCACACCATCGGGGCAGTTTGCTGCCGAGAAGACTCTAACCAAGAAAGAGATTGTGTGAGAGCTGTAGGTTACTGAGAGCCAAGATTCTCAGTGGTCCAAAGCAAGCTCATAATGATCTGTATTTCTCCTACCTAATGCTGATAGAGACACACCTGCTTCTGCAAGGGAGTCCAGTAAATGGCTGGAGCAGGGGGTGACACACACTGCTCTATAAATTCACTTCAATTTTGTTATGAAAAAGGCGTTTTGCCCAGAGCAGCAATGCCCTGTGCATTATCAGTGACTACTGGAACCAAAGCCAGCACCTTGAAAACCCATGAGTCCTGCTACATTATCCCCAGAACAACCATCTGAACAGGGGACAGCAAAGGAAGTATTACCCCATTTGAATGGAGACGTGAGGAACCAAAGCAAAAAGCTACAGTCACTTGACCACATACAGTCCCAAAGCCTACAATAAAAACCTGGATCTGAATCCAGATCCCACGGGATCTATTTCCTGTTTACCATGGCATGCATTTTCTTAGTTTAGGGATTTATTTATTTAGTTTTATTTAAAGACACTGCAGCGCAATACAATCACAGGCAGAGAAACAAAAGCTTTGGTCCCCAACACAACTCCACCTTCATCCCTTGGCCTAGTAAAGGCAAGTATTCTGTCAGAGGCCTTCCTGTACATCCCAGCCTCACAAGAAAGGAGGGCATTTCTCCTGCAAAGCTCTGAACCTCTGGAAAAACAATTCCTCCATTCAGGATATCTGCACAGCTAGCACCTCTCCCCAGGCAACCAGACTTTACAGCCACTACTAGCAGAGCTCTCTTTGGGAACTCTCCCATTCTTTCTCCAAATTTTCTTACTCGGCATCGTGTCTGCACAGAAAAAGGGATTTTGGTATCTGTAACAAACAAAGTTACGTAGCAGAGTACATTTTAAGTATTTCCCACAATTGTGCAAGCAGAAGGGACAACCGATAACTGCATTTTTCTGCATCTGCCCCACGAGTAGATCCAGTATGTACTGGAACAATGCCTGGTAGCCAAATTTCCTCTTATCTAGCATTGTTCAAAGCTCGAAAACCATAGCCAAGTAGCATGCTAACTTCATCAGAGCTAGATTTGGCAATCTTCCTTCATTATATAAGGTAATTAATTGTACAATCATGCTCTACAAAATGGGAGTTTTCATCTGGTTTTCAGCTTAGATTTTACTTTACTAAGCAGTAAAAATTACTGACAGCATAAACACTCGAAGAAGTGAGGAAAACTGTAAGGAGATTTCAAGGCAAAGATTCATACACCCACCCTCTCTCAAGACGAAGGTGTGAAATACACACCTCCTAAGATCATCTTGGACATTTTCCTTATGCCAATTTTGTAATTCTCTAATTAGAGGGCTAATTAGTTAGCTTTAGACAATGACACACCCATTTTTTACCTACCTACTCTCAGATTTACAGGCTTCCATGTTATCAGGACATAAATTCCAAAGGCGGGTCAGTTCCTCACTGAAAAGAAAAGCATCAACGCACATTGTTTATGTTCATCAGTCTACAATTCCACACTTATGGACTGTTTTAAAGGGATCTATAAAAGATGGTTACAAGGAAAGAAAGCCTACTGCACATTTTAAAAAAATGATTTACCCTTCGGCTGTTCTTTCCTGGCAGTTCCAAAGTAAGGAAGTTTGAAAATTACTGTATGGAAAAATCAGTGGGGGAAAAAACCCCAAACACAAAACCCCCCAAACCAACTAATTAAACCAAACCCGGAAACTCTGTAAAGGAAAAAGAATCCAACATACTTCCCCATCAGGATTTTTTTGTTTGATCCTTTTCCTAAGAAGTCCTCTGGAGCTGGCNAAAAACATAAAGGTCTACCAGAGTCCCGATAAAGAGAAGGAAGCAAATCACATTTGTGCCAGCAGCACATGTAAGTATGATCTACCCTGCTGCTGGGATCATCTGCTCTATGATTGCAAGGTCTCTTTCCCCAGCTGCACCTGATTTCATGGGATTAGAGAATGGAGATCCCAGAGCACTGAGGTTAGGGCAAGACCTACCCAAGCTGAAACTCTGGATGAGATCTAAAGGAGACAGAATATTTATAAAAGTCAAATTTCATAATTTTACTTCCCCACAACCCCCCTGCAACAGTAATTTCTCTCTTCTAATAGCCCCCCTCCCTTTTTTTGCAAACAGCTTAAGTCATGAAGAGGTGGCTGCACCTCATCTCTCCAATAAAAGGAAATCTCCAAAGCGATAATGACCCAGATGCTCCCAACTACAAAGAGGCTACAGTCTGTGCATACAATGAAGAGGGGTGGAAGACAAATGTTTGGTCATCCCCTCAACAGTCAGGTAGACACCTGGAATCAAAGTTCAAGTTTTGCCACTAGTTAGTAACTAATTACACAGGAAACTTTCAGTGGTGAAAGCCACCTAATTGTCATTTCCTTTCAGGTAAGTGATCACCATCAAGTGGCACACTAATAAACAAATTGCACAACAGAACTGTTACACAAACTCCAGGTATGCCTCCTGCCAAAGTCATAATGCCAAAGGCTTCATTAGAGGCAATCCAAAGGGGTATATGGGAAAGTGAGGCACTAACCTCCTCAACCCAGGGTCTGCTGAAAGCAGGAGGGGACACAACCTCCTCCAGTCTCCTGGACCACTGGATCCTCAGTATCACCAAGTGTTGCCCTTAGACAATGAGGAACGCTCTCCTGAGGGCCCACACACCCATAACCACCTCTTCCCTGACACACTGCAAGCCTTATGACTTTTGAAATCTAAGAGCCTTCTGCACTCGCTAAAGGGACGGGCAACTGTACAGATCTCCAAGCTGTGCGAATGGTTCATGCTCATATGCACCATGGGTACCATGTTCTGAAGTGGAACCACCATTTCCAACAAGCAGAAAAAGCCTGTGTTTCATTACAGTTACCTTTCTTTCACAAAGCTTGGGCAGCCCTCATTTTTCCACGAGTTCCAGTTTTCTTCAGTATTTAATATATGCTGTAGAAACACAGAAAGTATTGCATATTATTAGGGTCATAAGCACTTTCAGAGTTGACCCCAAAGTTTTCAACCGAGCTGTAAAAATTAAGGAGAAAACTTTGTTCTAGGTCGTTTCAGTCACTATCTTGAAGATCATCAGTATAATCTTAGACAACTGGTTTAATTTATTCAAAATTAGTGTATCTGCTCTCTTCAAAAATTGTGGGAAAGGCTTTATTTCCCCTGGTCTAGACAAGAAAATAGATGCAGTCAAAGTAAAGGAAAAAAGGAAAGTAAAAAGACAACTTCTTCGATTTTTATTAATTTCACTTGTATTTTATTTCCACGTCTTTGGGCACAGGACTCCTATCTGCAAAAACTTTAAAATTTTTTTGCTTTCTAGAAACCCATCTCTCCTGTATGTCCACATGCACATATAGGCATTTTTCCATTTCTCCACAGCAGAAGGAAGAAAAGAGTATTAATGAAAGCATGGGATAAAATATGACTACAAAATAAAAAGACATTATAAGACCTTTTTTTTACTGGAATGACAGAAAAGTTCTCTCTGATATAACAGCTATGTTCTGAAAGCTAGCTTAAGCTGAATCTGCTTTTCTATGTGGTATACAGACTCTGTTCAGGAAGGCATCAAAGTACTTACCTCTACCATTTTTGAGAACCTTTCCCCATCTGGAGGATTTTCTGAAAGAAGCTATGAATGGGAGAAAAGAAAGTGAACTTTTTGTATTTTATCTGTAGCAGAGTATGTAGGGAATAAAACCCAGAGAAAACAGTCATTACTGCTTCAAGGGTGGTTGATATGGTATTACATGCTTAATATTCTTCCATGTAATTTTTATCAAAGTAAATACTGTACCAACCTGGTAAACTGCTTTTGTAGTATCTTCAATCCAAAGAGACTGTTCATCTGTTAGAACATAGTTTGAACTGGAATTGAAAAACAAAACAACACATCAAAAAGNAGCAGATTGGGTTTTTGCCTGTATAGTAAATGGCACAAGTTTGAGTAAGTCCAGTCAACACTAGAGCAAGGGATGGCAAAGAATCAGACAGAGGAAAAGNATGCCTTCTGGGAAGTGTTAGAGGGGATCTGAGGAAAGTACTTTGAATGTGAACTGCTCTGGTCCCAGGGACTGACCATTTATTAGTTTGTGAAACTAATTAGATGTCCTTTCAAGGTTTAGATTCACCCAACAGGAAGCCCATTTGGGTGATTCAAGATCACACCTTGATGCTGGACCCAAAACACAGTAAACAGGCACAATGAAAAGATTTACCTCAGAAAGTAACCAAGTGTTATACTACACCATTTGTATCTCATGCCATCCTTGACCACCACCAAGTGATTGTTCTTAATGAACATTTTAATGCATTGACATTGAAATGACTGTCACTTCAACAGGATTGAACTGCAATTCAGAAGACCTGAATTCCATTCCTTCTCTGTCACTAGACTGCCTTGATAAATCATCTGTAGGATTAGGATAATGATCCTAACCTAGTTTACAGAGTTCATTGAGAGCTGTTTATAAAAGGCAATATACAGCAGGTGAGAGACAGCTGCCTTGTTAAGGATGTTAATTGTTATGTGCACATATGGCCCAGGGCACAGGAAATGAACAGAGATGGGATTTTCTTCAGCGTAACATTAGAGACTAGGAACAGATGGGGTTTGGTTCTATCCCATTAATTTATAAAAGCAACAATCGCCATTGTTATTCCTTGCCATTTTAGACAGAGTTCTGTAGCACACTAAGAAAAAACAAATCAGCAACCAATGCCACACTGCAGAGTCAGTATAGATTCAAAATGATGTCACACACAAGTACCCTGCACTGGTCTAACTACTTGGTGCTGCCAAGGAGAGCCTCCTTCCCTCTCATGGCTGGCACTCACCATAAGCAAGTTTTAATGGCCTCTACTTCTCTGAGACCCCACAACTCAAAACTTACTCTGCAAAGATGAGCAGATTGGGTTTTTGCCTGTATAGTAAATGGCACAAGTTTGAGTAAG
>VYZQ01021405.1:29952-57829 GCA_013400655.1 Mystacornis crossleyi
AATCAGACAGAGGAGAAGAGAAATTAATGAGACCTCTGCTTTCCTGCTGTAAAATAACTTCAGCCACACCCTGTATTTACCAATCCAAGGCTCCAAGTTCCATAAAAACCTCAGACAAAATAGACAAAAACTATTTTAAAATATTTTGGTTTATCTCCACGTTCCTAGTTCTCCATCCCCAAAATACAAAATATTTTCACGTTACCTTTTAAACTTGACTTGTCCCTTTAGATACTGAAATAGTATTAGGTACTGCAACAAGATGTGACGGCGGAAGTTACTGTCACTCAGCTGTAAATCCATCAGCTAAACAACAACAAAAAAAGCAACAGATCTTTAAATATTTACTCTCTTTTAACTTACCTTTGTAAAGAACATTACAAATGAAATCCAATAAACAAATGGCAGCTTTACTGAAGACTCTTATTCCAGAAATAGAAGCCCCCGAGTCATTAATTAACAGAGGCAATCCACAAAGAATAAAACAGAAAGGAACAGAATAAATCCATCTAAATAAATTGGCCAAACAGTGTAATTGGATACCAGAGAAACTGGAGTCTCGCTCTGTGGAGACATTCAAAGCCCAGCTGGACGTAGTGCTGATCAACTGCTCCAGCTGAGAGCTTTGAGCAGGGAGGCTGAACCAGACACAGGTTCCTTCCAACCTCAAGTAGCCTGGGATTCCAAGAAGAAAAATCACATACCTTTTCACTAGTTAGGAACTTCGCAAAATATACATGTTCTCCTCCTGTTTTCAGTTCTTCCAACTTTTTTCGGGAAGCCTGAGTGTCGTCCAATTTATAACTTTTGAAAACAGCCAAAACCTCTTCTGAGTACTATAAAACAGAGTTAGTTACCACATGAAAACAAAGACCTTTGTAGTTAGAGAACTACACCAGACTTAAAGCCAAGCAAGTAAAATAATTTGTAAATTTGCTATCAGTCCATAGAAACAACCCATTTGTTACCAATGTGTAGGACTTCTCTGAACACCACAAATGAAGTGAAAGCATTATCATCTCAGAACTTCTAATCGTATGGAATATTTAAAGTATGCTAAGAAAAAACCCAACGTTTTGGGTTGTGAACAGTGCTTTGTTGTTTAGACATCATGAAGAAAAAAGGTTCACATGATGATAGTGCTACATTGAAAAATTCCGTCTGAAAGACTTAAGTCTGGCCTTGATCAGTTTCTGAACTGCACCCGTGGTGATTTTTTGTGGGGTTCTTTTTTACCCCATTAGTAGACC
The DNA here is from genome assembly GCA_013400655.1 of Mystacornis crossleyi. NCBI lineage: Eukaryota > Metazoa > Chordata > Aves > Passeriformes > Timaliidae > Mystacornis > Mystacornis crossleyi. The sequence continues at coordinate 31,203 of VYZQ01021405.1, forward strand.
TCATTAATTAGATTTATATTAGGATGTCTGAGCAGATGTCACCTCTTATTACCAGAACACAGAGAATGAAGATTAAAATAAACCTAGACTTCTTTGAATTAAATAAACACTGAGTGACAAATTGTGAAGAAAGAGTAGCTTAGCAATAAATCATCCTCAATATTCATACTAAGTAAAACTGAACAGCTGGCTGAAGGGGACATTCAAGTAATTGCTTCTATAAAGAGATTTGTTTCATTAGAAACCAGTAATCTTTAGGATCCCACTGGGATCAGTAAGACTACTCAAAAATACAAGCTAAGACTAGATAGAGCTACTCATCTCAGGGTAAAAAAACCTACCCAAGCCTACAAGTTCTGCTTTTTGCAGCTGATAAGCCACAAAAAGGGTACTTCTGGCACTGTTGCAACATATGAAGTATTTCTGATACTGACTTACACAAGTTATATTCAGGGGCTTACTGTACATCTGAACACAACATGTTTGCTTACTGCAAAAGGCTCACTTCAGAAAACAGCAAAATGCATTTCCTCGTGCACTATCATTTTCCAGCAGTCTGAGCCTTCGATCTGTTCCATGCTTACGCAGTCACTGCTACTCGTGTAAACAACGACCTTTACTTAGGCTGAATGGTTGAAAGCATGAACTCAGATTACCTTAAGAAAAGTTTTCCATGACACCTTCTCATAGCACTGCACAGGATTTCTAAAATAATCTTGAAGCGACCAGAATTTTCTATACAGGTTATAATCTATTGGAATGGAACTGTGGAAAAAATAATGAAAAAAAAACCATACTGAAAAGCAATATTCAAGTTCACTCAGGAATGTACAATCCCAGAAAATGTAATTCATTTTGGAATTAAATTAACGAGTCAGTAGCGAACCCTCACAGAGAAACCCATAACTCAGAATTTGTCCTTGTAAGTGTTTTCCATTCAGTCTATTGTTACTTTCTCACCATAAAAGCAAAAATAGTATGTAAAAGGGATCCTAGGAGTTTTTCACTATCTGGGGAATGAAGAGGACCAGAGCTTTTTCTCCTAAAGCATACACTCAAAATCCCTGAATACATCTTATCACAACAAGTTTTGTGAAGGGAATTTGGAAAACCGTCAAAACCAGAGTGGTTCTCAGCCAGGGTATGCAACTTTTTCAAATCTGTACATTTGCAGGCAACTCCATTTAAAACCTTTAAGGCACTGCCAGGAGTCTTCACTAATTAGATACATCTAATCTTCAGACGGCAGGAGATGAGGAGAATTTGGACCACAACATTTAAGGATATTTCCCAAACAGCTTTTTTCCTTTCACTTTATAAAGCTTTGCTTCAGCTTTTAAAGTTTCTGTAAGCTCACCAACTTGTTGGTGCTTCATCATCTCCCATTTCACCTTCTTCTACGTCCATCCCTTCTTCCCTCTCCTCGGTGTGCTAAATAGGAAAAAAATATTAAAAATTTATACAAATGACATTACAGTTTGCATAGGGTTCTCACACTGTTCTTTACTACAAACATTCAATTGCATATTAAATCAGAAAGCTTAAGCTGGCAACTCAAAAGATCTCTGCAGTATTATAACTGTAAAATGTGAAACAAATTTGTGTCTTAATGCAATGGTAGCTTCACTTCTCCTGAAAAAAGCTGAAGAGACAGCTCTGTCCTCTGCACACTGTGGGGTAAACTTTGCACAGTAAGTGACAGTGCTTATTCCTCATGACCAAACCAATCTTCTTCCCCCAGCGTGCACAGTGTTCCAGGTAACATGCCTATTCCCAAAACTACAGCTTGGTCTGGCAGAGCAACGACCAAATGATGAACCTACAGTCCCAAACACTTCTTGTGCAAACAATCTAACATGGTTACTGCAGAATCAGTGAAAAATGACATAGGAATTTTCACCTTCTGTCCCAGAGTGCTCTCATGTTCATTGGTATTGAAAACAGTGACATTTTCCAGGTTAAACTGACTCTGTAGGTTAAGCCCTGTGAAAAACAAAGGATAAGTTTTAGGAGCTGTGAAGTTCCTAAGTCTGTTCATTCAGTTAGCTGCTTATGACATGCTGATACTCAATTTTCAGAGCATTCAAAATTTATGTTTGAATTCAAAGCAAATAAAAGTCACTCAACATCAAGGACAGACACAAGAACTAGGATACAAGTGCAAAGTGATTTCGTCCAGCTGGATTTGGTCTGCAACCATCAGAAACTTACAAGGTTCGGCTTATTTAGTCTTAATGTTAAGTGTGATGAAATGCAAAAAAGCTCACCTGACTTTTCTGAAAGTGGAAACAACCGAGCCAAGAAGAGCTGAATTCTTCCACAAAAGACTGTGTTTTGTGACTTAGATAATCTTCTTAAGAGGTCTAGATACCATAAAAAATAAAGAATATTAGTATTTATCCCTCTTTTCCTTCTGCATGTAATAGAATTCAAGACTTTTTAACTACATGACCTGCAGAGCTAACGAAAGGAAGCTCGTATTTGTAAATTTAAATGCCAGTGACTCCCTCTGATCAGACATATTTTTCCAAATGCATTCTGCCAATTCTTCTAACACCTTCAACACCAATAAAAAAGAACTCTGAATGAATCCTATTCAAATACAGCGTCTGATATGAGCCTTGTCATTGTTGAGGAATGATATTTTTCTATAATGATCTCCACTGATGAAGAGAGTTCCCTGAGGTGTGAATGACTTTTACATTAATACGCAAGACTCATGAATTTGTATCTGCTGAGATGCACCTTTTAACTTTATTATTTATTGAACACATCTGAATTTAAATCAAATTATCAAACTCACTTTCATTTGCTGAGATAGGAAGTTCTTTAATACTCCTCCCCCCTCCCTGAAAAACTACCACTCACCATTGCACATGCGTAGCAAGTAGTTTTTCCCTGCAGAGTNATGCACCTTTTAACTTTATTATTTATTGAACACATCTGAATTTAAATCAAATTATCAAACTCACTTTCATTTGCTGAGGTAGGAAGTTCTTTAATACTCCTCCCCCCCTCCCTGAAAAACTACCACTCACCATTGCACATGCGTAGCAAGTAGTTTTTCCCTGCAGAGTAAAATGTGTTCTGAAACAAGAGTAAAGGGATTTAGAACATTAAGAGATCATAAAATCTTCTTGAGCAGATTTAATCCAATCACAAGATATGAGTAAGTATGAGTCACTCCTACAGATAACTCTAAATTTGAGTCTTCCCTTACATAACAGGCAGGTTTCACGAAAAGGCAAGATAAAACAAAATAAAATTCAAAGGATGCATAAAACACATTTACATCCAGGCTTCATAAAGAAAAGCTGTGTGTGACAATGAACTGCAAGAGCAGCATCCACTTTTTTTCTTGGAACACACTAATTTTTACACTCATTTCCTTTACTACTCCATGTATGATTGATACAAATATGCAAGGGGCACTCACAAAAGATTTAGAGTGTTCACAACACTGGTGATTTAAAGGCAGGAGAAAGAAATTGGTAGATACTTGAATTAATGATAAAGAGCATTTTGAGAATATATCTGGGGCCATAATGTTTCTGAAACAAAATCGCCTGAATTAATGACTGTGGGAGGAAGTTCTGGTTAGACAGTCCAGGCTGGGAAACAAGGAAGTGGAATGCTTTTCAGGTGCTATCTCTGAAGTTCCTGACACTTACGTGTCAGCTACAAAGACAGGTAAATTATGTTCATAAAAATGGTTCATGTAGACAAAAGCTTCGACAAAACGATAGCATTTTGCAAAAATACCTACCGATTTCCACGTAGCAACATTTTTCTCCACAAAAGTGAAAATTTTGTCACACTGATCCAAAGGTAGGCAATCCAGAACATCCCCCAGAAGCACAAAAGGAGTTGATGCAGTGCAGATACCTGTGAGGAACAGGGAATCTTTTATTCAACAAATTTGAGCTGAAATATAAAAAATAAAGATGCATTGCACTTCTTAAAAAAAAAAAAAAAAAGAGAAAAAAGTTCTTCTTCCTTACAGAAAGCTTGGACTAAAATGTGAACTTTCATTAAAGCTATTTCTACACACAGTCAAATGAGATTTGTAAAGCCTTGCAGTAACATAAAACAAATACTAAAAAAAAAAATCACTGTTCTAACGACCTCAAAGTCTGAAACAATGTCACACCTTTTTGCAGACTGCAAGTGAACTCTTTTGGACTTCTACATCCACAGTTAGTCACACTACACACATCCATGAAGCCTGACAGCCTTCACAAGCACCACTAAAACAGTGCTCCAAGGCCATCCACCCACACTCTGTAGGTAGTGCCTGCATTCCTCATATCACAGTTCTTGTTATTCTACAGCTCATAAAACATACATGTAGTTGACCTAAACTTACCAAAACAAACAATTTTTGATGAATAATGTGAAGAAATAAGCCAGGTGAACAAATAAACATAAGGAAGAGCTCAAAAGTCACTTCAGAAGAGATCAGCACATTGATTTCTGACACAAAAAACTTATAGAAACAGATTCAAGTATCTAAAAAAACAGGAGATGAGCACAAATATCCAGGAGATGTTATTTCTGGCTCAGCCAAGTCATTTTACCTCTCTGCCTCTGTGGTGGCATCTCTAAAATTATGCTGGGAAACTTCTAATCATTTTAAAGTGCTGGACAAAGACAGAAAAAGCTAATCATGCTGCAATGAAACTCATGCCTATCTATTAAAAAGAAGAAAAAGATTCCAGATTCCAACACAAATGTCACATATATAACCAAATTTAATTATAATATACTTAATTTCTCTTCTGAAAGAAACCCAAGCCTACTTACCACTAGCCTAAGAGTCACAAATCACCAAAGGTAACTGCTGTAGGTGACTTACAGAAATCAAGATCTTAAAATTCCCCCTCCACGGTCCCTAAAACTTCCAATAGATTTGAGAGATGCTCACCTTCTGTGACTCCATTAATAGCAAGCGAAATAATTGCCAGAAGATTTTCACATGGAGCTTTGTTTATCTAAACAAAGAAAACAGTGTTGAAATTCTCTAGTCTGACCTAAATGTATCTAACAAAACTAAAATTCTTGTTTCCAAGTAGGCGTATTTAAAACAAATACTGACATTCAACTTTCCAAAACAATCTATGAAATTTGACCTGTCAGTTAGCTATAAAAAATTTTTATGGAGTGTGAAACCTTTCTTGACTGCTTCCAGCCACTAAAGACCCAAAAGCAGAGAGAGACATTTACCTCTGAAAATTAATATCCCACATTCAGACTTCATTCAAGTATTACTTGATCATACATTATTTGACTCCTCTCATCATTCCCTTCAGCTGACAAAGCAGCTTTGTTACATATTAGTAACAAATCACAAAATAGTTTTGATTTGAAGAGGCCATAAAGATCTCCTAGTTCCAACCCTCCTGCCGTGGGCAGGGACACCTTTCACTAGACCAGGTTGCTCAACGCCTCACGCCCCATCCAACCAGACACTTCCAGGGATCGGGTGTCCACAGTATCTTGGGGCAACTTGCTCCAGTGCCTCACCACCCTCACAGTGTAGAATTTCTATCTAATACCGACTCTAAACCCACCCTTTCCACCCACTCTTAAAGTACAGTTACAGAACAATGCATATTTATGAATTAGAATTTTAAGGTGTAGCAGACTTTCACAAGCATTACAAAGAACTGTTGGAAAAGGCTCAGTCAACAGCTCTCACCATAGTCTGACGTCTGTAAAATACAAGATTCTACCAATCTCTGTGAATCATTTGTATTTAATCTCTATTACCTAATTATTACATAGCTCCTGTTTTCAATAAACAGTGTTTTCTTACGCTAAAGGAAGTTGCTGTTACGTTAATATACTAGCCTGCCAATAGAAATTTGAGGTTTGACAAGAGATAAGCGTCAGCAGTTTAAAGTACTTACTATTTCTTCTTCTACAACAACTCTAAAAGCTTGATCCAAGGTACACTTCTTCTCATTTTCACTGCAAATGCAAACATTCCACCTTAGTTAGTAACAACACTCAGGCAAAAGATTACTAAAAGTTATCTGAATAGGCACTTTTAAAAAAACCAAGTGGCCTTTACTCACCTCCCAGGAACCTGATTAAATGCGTTCAGGAGCGGCTTGATGCTTTTGTTAATCAGAGCCTCTCTGGTGGATGTCTACCAAAATGCAAAGAAAGAAAAGCTACAACACCAGTACAAAACTAAAAGGATCTTCCTATCCTCTGATAGTGGACAGAAATAGTAAAGGAATCTCTCTGCCACGCACCATGTGTCAGTTTACAGGGAGAACATTGTAACAAAAAGGGCAAATAACAAGCACCTAGGAAATTAGGCACATGAGCTAGAAGAGCATCACACCTTAAACCCGAGCTAACGTGGTGAAAACAGCATTTCTAAGTGATACACAGAGGAACACGCTGCAGTAACCGACACTGCATCCATCGTTGTCTCACGTGCCACACTCACAACTTGGTGGTTATGGTTGTTTGGGACCCAGTTCAGAGAATATTCTGAGTCGGAAGTGACCCACAAGGATCGAGTCCAACTCCTGGCCCTACACGGACAGCCTTAAGAATCACATTATGTGCCTGAGAGCCCCTCTGTCTTCAAGGGAGTTAATAGCGCCTCCCAATTTTGTATCATCTACAAACTTGCATAGGAGCCCTGCAAGTACTGCGTTTCGGTAGGGGTTGAAAAGCACATGACTCCTGCTAAGAAGACGGTCTAAAAATTATTATTTCCTGTTACGAAATCGATCTAATGGAACGAGTACTTGTGCCTCGACCACTTCTGCGCCAATCCCACCCTCTTGCCTGACAACCTGGGTCGCAAACGACGGGATCTAGAGGCCTGCGTACACACGCAGGCAGCCCTCATGCTCTGGCAAAGGAAAAGCATCCCTCAGCAGAGGCGGCAAGTGCAATACGCTCGGACGTTTTGCTGCGGGGGGAGGGCACGCCATACCTTCATTGTCTTTTACATGAACTGTCGCTAACCTGAAGGCTGATTCTCCCCTTGGCAGAGCCGGCGTGCAGCCCGTCCTCCCTCCCACACCACCGCACCTCGGCCGCGCTGAGCGCTCCATAAAGGAGCGCCCCGGCCGCTCCCGGCAGCAGCCCCGGCCCGACCGCGGGCCCGGAGGCGCCGAGGCCCCGCAGCTTCCCACCCGGCCGGCCCCCGTCCGAGCGGCGGAGATGGAGGGAAGGATGGAAGGGCGGAGGGAAGTCGGGAGAGGCTCACCGTGAAGCGGAGCCGCGCCTCGGGCAGGCTGAAGAGCGGCGGCGACATGTTCCCGGCGGGGCGGCACTGGGCGATGCGGCGCGGGGCGGGGCGGCGCGCGCGGATGACGCCATGACCGGGTGGAGCGCGAGGCCCGTGGGCTGCGGCGGCGGGATAATCGGGAGTCACCGAGCCGGGGAGCGGGTTCGTCTGGGAAGCACCTCCGGCATCGTCGAGTCCAAGCGTTAACCCAGCACTGCCAGGCCCACCACTAAAGCACGCCCCCAAGAAAGCTTCCAGGGATGGGGGCCCCACCGCTTCCCTGGACGGCTTGTTCCAATGCTTGACAACCCTTTCGGCGCGGGAGGTGCTCGTTATACCCAACCTAAACCTCCTCTGGCACAGCTTGAGGCCATTTCCTCTTGCCGTGTCACTTATTGCTTGGGAGAAGAGGCCGACCCCCACCTGGCCACAGCCACCTCTCAGGTGTTGTAGAGAGTGATGAGGTCTGACTTTTATGTCCAGGTGTTGGAAGGGTAAATTACTTGTCAGCAGAGCTGCCGTGTTAAAGTTTGGCATCTCTGAGGACTTGACGTGTTTCAATGATCGCAGGTGTGCGGAGGCTAACAAAGCTTGGGGAGAAGGATGTGCCACTGAGAGTGGACACAAAAGAATGCAGAATTTACAGGCCACCAGAACATTTGGCAGAACGTCCAAGATAAGGATGGAGTTAACAAAGCCAACTTGGCAACTGTGGTGAAATCAGCTTGAGCTGGGTAAATGGTAATGCTGACAGGGAGATTGCAACCACTGACTCGTGGACCACCAACTCAAGAAAAGGCCTGACCATAAGGACTAATTAGTACGAGAAGTGAGGGAATTATTTAGCCAACAGAAGATAGAATACAAATGAATAAAAGAACTATGTAACTTGTAGCCAATGAACATTATTGCGCTTGTTTGCTAAAATATATAAATAGTGAACCATTCTTGTAGTCGGGGTGCTGGCTTTGTGGATTTGCCACCCAGCACCCCTCTCTGCTCATAACTGTAAATAAATCAAATACTTTGACTTAGTGGGTGGATTGGCTTCTTGAATATCGGGTGAAAGAACCTATTTTGAACAACAACCTGAGCCTCCTTTTCTCCAGGCTGAGCAACCCTAGCTCCCTCAGCCTCTCATCAGGCTTGTGCCCAGAACCTTCACGTTTCATTACTGCCAAAGTGGAAATGACTCTACAGGTGTGGCTGTTGTTTTTTTTTTTTTTTTTTTCTTTTTTTTTGATAAGCAATCCTAGGCCAGAGTCTGCCACCATTTACCAAGTGTCACTGAAGTAAGAATGATTAGGGATTTTTATATTGTCAGTAAAATCACCTCAGTGCTCACAATTTACAAGTTGAGCAATACCCTATGGATACCTCCTCAGTGACAGAAATATTTCCAGAAGAAATTACACTTCTCATGATCAGAATTGTTTGGGCTAGAAGGGACCTTGGTGTCTGGTCAAAAGCACAGGTACTGCCAAACTCTTGTTCATAAGTGGGAGAAAGCCCAAACATCCAATATCCCGTTCATATGGGAAGAAGCAAATAATATTAAAATTAAATTTATTGTCATTTTTACATGCAAATATTAAAAAAAAAACCGCACGAAAGGGTAGATGGAAGTATGTGTTTGGGTTTTTTTTTTTGTGGCTGCAGTTAGCTTTTTGTACCGGGAGAGGGAAGTGTTTGCCCAGAAAAGGAGGATGCAGCGTGAGGGGACAGCTTGACCCGCGCTTGTTGGCTGGTTCCAGACGCTGCCGCGCTAAGGGGGAGGTGGGGGCACCCTGCCAGCACAGAGCTTGTCACCTCATCTATAACTGAAACCATTGTTTGACACTGCCTAAAAAATGTGGGCTATGCCAGAGCCATGCCAATTCATTTCAGATCATGGGGAAAGGGAATTCACACCGTGGCAAACAGGCTGCACGTGATGTGTCTTTTCAAATGGGCCACCTGCACGTGCTTTGAGACTTGCTGAATGTTGTTCAGTCAGGCTTGGGAGAAAGTTTACTTCCCCCACCCCCTCCCCCATTTCTCATCTCTTATTTTAATAAATTAAATCATATTATCAGCTAAATAAAGGGCCATTCTAAATGAATGATTTGAGATTATTCTAGCCCCCATCTCTTGCTGTATGAAAGAGAACCAAAGAAGAGCTCTCTAAATTGGTTATAAAGTTTTTAAACTTCAAAAAGGTGGTAGAAAGAGAAACTAGCTAAGGAGATACTGTCAAAGGAAATGGAGTCTTTTTTTGACTGTAAATATTCCTTAAGCCAAGACTAATGTTTTATATGAACAAAGAGGACTGCCAACATACTGAAAAAAGCAGTACAGTATATTTGTTAATGAGTACAACATGTCTGAAGACTTTTTTTTGGGGTAGGAACAAATGAAGAGGAAAAACAATTTTACCACTGTGATTCAACAGTGTTTTATAGCCACCTCTTGTTCGATACCGATTTTTTCCTCTTTGGAACGGTGTTTGTTACTTTCTCATGGATCTCGTGCCAAGGGGGGATCAGCCCTGGGCTGTTAGTGCTTGTGCTGGGTTGTGGACAAAGGAGGCTGCAGTGCCTGAAGAAGTTCTCACCCCAGCAGCTGCTGTGTCCCCAGGGCAGAGAGTGCTCCTTCAGCAGCGATGTCAGCAGCGTGGCACTTCTGCTTGCCACGTGGTGTTGTCACCGTGCAACATCTGACAACATTGCTTAAAGCCATCCTCATCACCTCCTTAACAGAGGTGCCAAACTGTGCTCTAGGCTGGCAGGCAAAAACCTGGTTTTTGGGATCAGAAGCTCAGTCAGAGGAGTAGTGCTGCGTACCTGTAAATTAAAATGCCACAATTATCCTGGATATGAAGAGGAGTCAGTGTCCTAAATTAGCTAGCAGAATATTAGAAAAAGCTGTGTCTTCTAGTATGTGCTAGGTGGGAAGCTAAGGGGGGGGAAAAAAAGAAGTAAATATTGCTTTCTGTAGAAGTATTGTAAGCAAAATAAATTTTCAGCCCAGATTTGAATACTATCACCAGCTGAAAGCTCAGATGGATGAAAGCAATCAACAGCAACAGTATATCAGGACACCTCTGTACTCAGAGGTCAGTTGATAGAACAGATGTTCTATCATCTTATGTCCAGAGGCTATGTAATTGGAATTACAAATTTATTCTATTACAATTGAATTACAAAAAAATTCACCCAGATGCTGTCTTTTGGAATCAAATCCTGTTTCAAGACCAAATTGAGTTTCCATTTAAATTTCTGTTACCATTTCTACAGAAGGGCATGTTTGGAGACTCCAAAGCCTCCCATCTCTGATGGCACTAGGGCTTAGTGCTTTGTTCTCCCTCTGTCATTGCCCACCCTTTGTGCTAAGTGCTTTTCTTCTCAACCCACTTCCTTTCCCACCACCTTGCACACCCCCCGTGTGGAAGTACAAGCATGAAAGCTGGATAAATTGCCTTAGTAGCCTGGTTAAAATAGCCTACCTGTTATTTCCAAACCAGTCATGGGAAGTTGCACAAGGCAGTTTTGTCTTTTAAACATTGATGAATACAAGGTGTCCTACCTTAGGCACTTAATTTTAAGGTGGCATCCTGCCAGCCACTATAGCTTGTTACTGACTGTGAGATACAATTAATAATGTGTGGACTGATGAAGGAGAAGCTAGATTAACATGAAAAATAGCCCCTCAGGAAAACTTAAGTAGCATTTTTATAAAGTGAATAATAGAGAATCTTTCTGCCTTTTATTACTGTATTTCACTTTTCACCAGAACATACATATAACTTTTATGTTTGTTAAATCTCATGATGATCTTCTGGCACATTTAATACTTTCAGGGTTTTCTCTCAATTTATTGAATAAATTGCTGGGGAATATATACCATATGATCCCATACCAGTTACACCAGAAATGTTTCACTGATTTATTTTGGTGGCATTTTTCAAATAATTTTGTAAGAGTGCCCAGAAAGAGTTCATTTACCTCGATTCACCTAGAAGACTACTTCACATGTGACTCTGAGGATGAATGATTTTTCTACTCTTAATCTTTTATCTGGGACATGCGACTTGGTAGCATAGAACACCTGGAATACTGCCAGGTATTATACTTTATTTATATCCTCACATAGATGGAAATATGGTCACAAAATGGCAGTGGTTGTCAAATGACCCACTAAGGACTTTAATGACCAAGAGCAGGGATTTGACCTTAGAGTCAAAACCTTGCAGAAGTGTTTACCATATATTGTTTGCTTTATCCCAGTGTAGAGAATGTGTCTTTTTTTGGCCAAAAAGATTTACTAACATTTGTATCTGTGTGCTACTAATACTACAGAAATCTGGCTTTTTTCAAAAGCAAGGTGTCACACATTTGGCTGCTATTCACAAAAATTGTGCTATCAACAGCTCTTTCCCTCATGTAGCAATATTTTTTGGATTCTAACCTAACGGTACTACTGTGATTTCAGCAGAGAACTTGGATTAGTTGGACATTTTTCAGCTAGAATTTCCTTACAACACACCTCTAATTTTGAGCATACTCTGACATGGTACCCCTTTAATTTAATTCATAAGTGCTTTGTAATGTCAAACTTAGTTATTAAAGAATGCAGGAAGGCATCTTCTGGACCACATGCCTATGCTTCTATACCACAAGTGCCTGGGGTTACTTTCACATCTGCCATTGGTATGAATTCTGAAGTATGTTGTTGTTTTGTGATTATGTTACTGAAAAATGATACCATTTTTGTGGATTCACTTCCTGTGGATTGCACTACTGAAGCTCATTCCTTCCTCCTTGTTATCTTCTTTTTGTCCATCCTTGTCAATATTCAGAAAAAATACAGCTCTGCCCCAAAGAACTTCTTTGCACGTACACATAAAAAACCATACGAAAGCCAGTGGAAGAGATCGGCAGCTAATTCAGATCATAAGCTTTTGAAAACGAGCTTTTCTTTGGCTATAAATTTGAAATGAGAGAGCAAAAATACTCAGCAATCCAGGCTTGGGGTAATAAGGAAGAAGTCAAGAAAGTGAGAATAAGAAGGCAAGAAAGTGAGAATCCCAGGAAGACAGGTGAAGAGAGTGAGTGTGATGACCACCCTTAAGGGGAAGGAAGTGGAAGTAAGATGTAAGAAGGGGTCAGAGTCATGAGTGCTGGAGGATGAGCTTGGTCTCAATGGAGAGGGAGAGGGAGAGAAGGAACCTTTGGAGTAATAAAAGAACCTAAGCAGGGAGAGCCCATCTTAGCTTAAATGTTCAGCCTGCTTTAGAAGACATCCACCATGCTGCAAATGTTTTTCTCTGTGTGGGGCGTGGTTAACGAGGAAATGTTCCACACCACTGTTTGGTCCAGTCCAAATAACCTCTGACGGTCACATGCATAGGCAAGAGGAAAAGAAGGAATCAACTCGGGTAGTTCAAGCTACAGAGATGCAATCAGGAAAAGCTCTGCTGAGGCTGCATAGCAGGAATTCATCCAAAAATCTCCCCAAACAAGGCAAATTATCTGGGTGAAGTTTTTACATGAGGAGTTGTTGCTCTGTCAGCTGCTGTATCCCTTCTGTACTTCAGCACAGGGCATAATTTACAAGAGGGGATCCTCTAGTATAGTTGCTGCATGATCACTCTGTGCTGCTCTCACATGGTGCTTCTCAACAAAGAGTGAAGAAAAGAAAGAATGGAAAAATATTTTTAAAACTGTACTGAAATTCAGTATAATATCTTAAAATATATAAGGCCTACAGCTAACAATTTTATTGAGATACTTGAAAAAAACCCCAAAAAGTATAGGGAGGACCAGCAGGGAATTAGCAAACTGTAAATGTCACATCTCCCAGCTCACTTTATGAATATGTTCCTTTCTAAAATATCTGTGCTTGGGTTTTGTTTGGGATTGGTTTTTAACACTGCACAACCCGTAAGTTCTCCATACCCAAATGGAAGTTTGTAAAGTACCTTGCTCTTTGTGGACCTGTGTTTCACCTCAGCCTGCTGCACTCCAAATGTCTTTCTAGATTGTCCATGCATGGGGGTTTTGTGTCCCCCTCTCAGATGGATTGTGGCTGGAAACTTCCAGCTTACAGCAGCTGATGACATTCTTTAAGAGCCATCTGAAGACAAAGTGGAAAGATCCAGCCATGTCCATGTGTAAATTCTAACTAAGGCATGTGTCGTTGATAAACTTTGCTATTGGGGCTCTCTGTTATACTTTATTTATATCAACTTAAAGCCTGAAAGAATGTCGCTTTGGCTGCCTTTCAAAACCTGAGAACTGAGCATATGTGGATCCACAGAAAGGGAAATTAGTCACTCTTATTGCTTTAGAGAAACCAATCACTTTAAAATCCCAGCAACATCAGTATGCCTCCCCATGATATAAATGCTCCAGAGGTTTTCTTGTTTTGAACATTTCCTTAGTGCAACTATCTAACTACTAAAACACAGTTAACCTACTGAAGTATGGAAAGGCATTTGGAAGTATAGCTTGTTCAGTCAAAACATCTGAACAGATTTGGAATCAGCAGAGTGTTTATATTTTTGTCAGTTATCTCCAAGTGCTCACTGTTACTAGAAGCTGTCTTTTCCCAGGCAGCCTTGCCTGTCATACAGTACTGGAGAAAGCTCATGAAGAGATCCAGTGTCCTTTAACATTCCAATTTGTAGCAAACCTAAAGCTTTTTACCCTTGCTCTCACATGCACAATCACCTTCACCAAGATGAGCTGTTTCTCTAGCTGAAAGAAGACAGTGCAGGCCCTGAAGATCAAGTGTTATGAAACCCACTATGGTGATGCAGCCAAACTCCTTTCCAAGGGCTCCTCATATCCTGTGTGACCATAACATGTGGTGAGCAGGTTGCTGAGACTCTGTTATGAAAAGTCCTCTCTAATCTCCCAGCAGAAGAATCAACCTAAGTGACAACAAACGAACAAAGAGAACGCTAATACCCACGATGGTGAAATGGCATGGGTTGATAGCAAAGCCCTCTTAGGCTCTGAGACTGTTCAAAAGATGTCCTTAGTCATCACTGGGCAGAGTGGTAAGGCTGTTTTCTTCTTGGGTCCCTCCTAGATGAAGAGCCTTGAAGCTAAGCTCTTGAACATCACTCCTACAAAAGATGTGGGAATGACAGGCTGGGATGCATTGAGATGAAAGGTGAGGGGTAGAGGACCTACTAATTTGTATTCAGTTTTATGTCTCATAGATAGCTCTGTTTCTTCAGTAAGGCCCAGATCCCAGTCATGTGTGGAACTAGGTGAGGAGCCCAGCCTTCATAAACACATCATCTGATAAATTAAAGGGGCGATTCGGGATTTAGGTGAGCGAGTGATTCTGTGGTGGTCTGTTGTCCTTACAGAGAGCCTAGGACAAGTATGCTTATCTCTTAGGCACTCAATTAAGTACCATAAATTAGGTGGGATGGATCTCAGTGACAGAAATAACTTAATGATCTTCCCTACTTGAGCTGTGTTCTGGCAAGTGGAGCAGACCAGCATACTGGCAGGATGGTTGCACACACCTACCCTTCAGCAGGCTGCAGCCTCGGAGTAATGGCTAAATTGACTTGCTCAAGATAACCTCAGATCTGCTGCTTTTCCAGGTGACTGCTGACCTTAGATGCTTCTTACAAAATTGAAGAAAAGTTTGATCAACCTTCTCACTTTTTCTGGGACTTGTTTATGATCCTGAGACAGAGAACCATGAAACCTGATTGCAAACTGCATGTGTTAAGAGATATATCTAGCACTGTAGTACCTGCAATGTCACTGTGATTTCTCTCCTTAGTCAGCTGGTTCCTCAGACTCTCACAAGTCTGGATTCTTTGCATACTCACAGTCATTATATTAACAGTTTCAGTTTCCTCACAATATTTGGTATTGAATTCTTCATAATGAGACCTAAATTCTCGAACTGTTTTAAAAGTTTGGCATAGATACTGGCCACTGGACTTTTTATTGTTGAAGAGTTTCACAATTATGTAATTAAAACAAGAGCGTTTGTATGGCAGCATGAGAAACTCTGAGCCTCTGAGCTATGGTTTTGGATTTTAAACCAGTTGTTGGAGCTTGTGCTCAGAGCTGTGACAACAACAGATTCGCAAAAACAGTTCAGGAACAAAGTTTCACTAGGTCATTGTTAATAATACAGTCTGCTAGCATATATTTGAAGCATGCAGGTAGCTCCAAAGAAAAATTCCTAGACAAGTTCCTGTGCTTTGCTGAACTTGGGATCTGGGCAAACAGCTGAAGGAGAGCATTCGCTACCACACAAGAAAGTTCCCCTGGCTCTTGGGGAAGATGTTGAACGGGAGGACACACTGGAAGTAGTTTCATTTTCTTTACTTTCCCTTGACTCTAAGTGCCAATTTAAGTGACATTGTGGTACATTTTCTCCTTGTTTTCACCTTGTTATACACTCCCCCAGAGCAGATGGGAGAAAAAAATGAGAACTCATTACATGGAGAAATATGTGCAAGCAGGTGTCCAGCACACAAAGTCAGTCCACCAAACAAAAGGGAAAAATATATTTCTCCCTGAATTTTTTAGAGTAGGATTAGTAATCTGAGGTGCCCCTGTACTTCATGGCAGTAGGGATGCTCAGGTAACAGTGTGGTTTCTAACCTGAAGATAAAATACCCAAATGACAAAATGTAACACCTGACTATAGCTTTCTATCAATCACATTGTTTCTTGTTATATATAACTCACCTACTTAAGCTTCACACATAAATTACTTCCCTGGGTTACCCAAGGGAACAGTAATAATTTTCCAAAGTATTCACCTGAAGGTTCCTAAGATTATTCAGGTATCTATTAGACTCTAGAGAGACTAAATATAGCCACATGGAGCCTTCCTTTAAAATCCAAGGCTGGGTTCTGTTTCAACAACAGGCAGCAGGGCCATTTTCTTGGTGATGCTGTGGATTGAAAAATGTTTTAAAACTTCTGTGGCTTCTTCAAACGAAAAAAGTGTAAATCAGAGAAAGAGGTGTTGCAAGAAAGGCCATCTGAAGCAGAGCAAGCAGTACACAAATCTTATCCCAGCTTTTTGAGCTGGGAGCGTTTGGCAAAGGGGAAATTGAGAGGTATGCTGGTGGTGGGATCAGTCTTCCTGGAGTTGTGGTGATGCTGTTATCAGCCAGGCAGTGTTGCCATATCCCACTACTTCTGTGCCCCTGTTCTTGCAGGTAGGGGCTGGTAGACCCGACCTCAGTTCTGCAGTATGTATGGCAAGAGTGCAAGTTCGTGTTTTTCTCTATAGATATAGCACAACATTTTTGCTGCTTTTACAAAGGGAGGGATAGAGTCGACCTCAAAGAGTCCTGTTCTTAAATCCTACCCCCTAAATTATTCTGCCTATCCACTCACTATAGGCCTTTCATTCATTGCCTTATGTAAGGAGAAGCAGTAATTGTTTGGGTCAGCTGCTGTTTTGTAAATGAGGCAAAGGGTGGTTTGCCTTAGTCAGTTACAAATATCTTGTGAACTAGTGCATTTTTTCTATATGTTTATATTTCTACTCCATCTTCCAGCCAACTTTCTTAAAATATTTTGCAGGTGTTTCTGTGGGAATACTCACAAAACCTCTCTTTGGTTGAAAAAATTCATCAGCATCTGTAGTGAATAGTGAGAGAAACTGGGGTGAAGACTCTTTTAGACATTGATCAATGGGACCAATGATCTGTTTAAAGCCAAGCAAAAATTTAAGTGATTTACCACACCAGGCCTTTAGATCTTTGCCAAATGTCATCAAGAAAATTGATGGTAGTACCTATATCTCCTACAGCTCTGCCAGGCTCAGACTTTAATTATTATAGCAAAGTACTGTTTTATTTAGTAAAAAAAAATATCTGACAAGCTTGGAAGAAAAATGGACTGGTTTTGTGACAGACTGCTACACATAGAAATCTTGTGTGACAGCAGCAGGACTGAATCTGGTTGACTCCCCTGGAGAAAGGGCTCCATAGACTGTGTTTGCAGAGAGTCTGTGAATAGAGGGATGGACATCTGATGGGTAAATCCTCTGTTGTCAGGCTATAGAGTTTTTAAAACACAATGCAAATTTCACTTGATTTCCTGAAGGGTGAAAAATATTGAGATCCTCTAACTTCTGTTGCCTAAACCACAGTGGCATTCAGTAATTCCCTCTTAGGTGTGGGACAGTACATTTTAAAACTCACAGTCACAGTATGAGCACTACTAGAAAAAACTGCTTCTCCATTAAATTCAAATGCTGATACTCACCCAATGCTCTCTAAATTTTTTTCTTCTCTCTCTAGTTGGCACATAAATGACATAATTTGCTCTGATATATTAGTTGCAGAATTAGAAGGCCAATTGAAAGTCCTTCAGCTGATGTTTCAATTAATATATTTTCCAAGTGCACATATTTCATGCTCTAGAATTTAGTGTTTATGCCATCGTAGTTGTTGTTATATGAACCACCCTAAATCAGGTCCAGGTTGTGTGTGGTGCTGGATGGTGTTAGTGCTGTGTTTGGTGAGCACTCTTTGCTGTCACCTAATGATGCCACAGGTACTGGATTCTGTGGGGTGGCTGAGATGTTCACACCGTGGCATATCTGACACAGCCTGAGACCGTTCCCTTGGCAGCAGGAGAAGATGGCCCTGAGCAGTAAAGCACTTAGGAGTAAATGCCTGAATAAATCCCTTCCTCCTGTTTTTTCTTTCTCAGGCAGCAATCTCTTTTGGACAGAAGCAATGGGTCTGATTCTGTCCTCCCACAGGTATTATCCTTTGTGTCCTCTCAGATGTGTCATCTCCTGTGAAGAAGTGTGTGCTGTGTGCTCTTTTCCAGTGCCTGACAGCCCTGGTCACACTGACAGTAAATTACAACAAATACTGTATTTTCCCTAAGCTTTACTTATCACATATTTTAACTAATGATGAAAGAATTTACCTGTTCTAGGTTTGGTGTAGTATCTGTTCTTGTTTTTATTTTCCCAGCAGAATGTCAGATTCTTCACCTGATTTCTTCAACTTCTTTTTCAAAATGTTCAGAAATTAGGGCTGAACCTTGCAAGATGCTGCGTGTGCATTGGAAAATAGCTGACCCAGTGTTATCTGGGGTCTTTGAGCATGGGAGCACCTCTGGCTGCAGCATCAGTGGTGGAGGGGAAGAGCTGCCTCCAACAAATGTGGTACAAGAGCCATGTAATTCTCAAAAGGTGATTAAACTGTCAAAACAAGGTTTGCCTGGGCTCCGGGAAGCTTGTTCTTGGCTCTCCACGTGGACGGACTGTCATTCCTCATCCCATATCCATGGCGTGAGTAGTCCAGAGCATGGCCAGAGTGCTGTGGGAGTCAGTTCCAGATGGGTTTGTGCAGCCTATTACACAGTGTACACTCATTTTCACTGTCTCTCTGTGCTTGGAAAGAGAGCAGCATTCCTGGTTCTTTTTCCTGGTTTCGCAGACATATATTCATACAAGGTTTTTACCCTGGCTGGTGTGATCACAAACGAAATACAGCAGTAGCCCCTCAAACTGAGAGAAAAGAGCAAATCAAAACACATCAGTCTCCTGAGCCAGAGTCCCAGCTACCAGAGGGTTGGGAAAAATGCCATGCACGTGATTTTGCTGCATGTTAAAATAAAGGGAAGGGAAATGAAAAAATATATCACCATGTCCTTTAAAAATTTGTACCTACAGAGTTGAAGCAACCACAAGTGATGCTGTACAGATGGTTTTTCTCTTGCCACGGAGAAGTGCAGTGAGGCCAGAGTCTTTTAATCTGTCATATATATAACTGAAGATTTACAATTGGAGTCAGATTTGAAAATGTAAATGGCTTTTCAATTGCAGAGTCTGGTTCGTCATAATGGCTTTCATTCAAAGCTTTGTCTGGGTAGAACAACAGCTGTTCTGCCTGTGGTTTTTCTTGTTTTATTTTATTTTTAGAATTTTCTCATATGTAAGATGCCACAAGATAGACACAGACTGGGAGACATCATGGTGATGTCTGAAATTAATAAAGTGCTCTCTTTCTCCACAGAGAATTAATTCAGTTAGTGAAGAGTCCTGACCAGGACTTTTGACCACCTTCCCACTCCTAACATGGCTAATCTGGAAAAATGGTGTGCAGAGATCCAATCTGCCTTTGAAATTAGGTTTTTTTCCGTGAGATCACCAGCTGGTGACTGCTGAGAGTCCCTAACTTTTGCACCCTAAAGTTAAGAACTGGGGAAAATCAGGTTTTGGTTGGTCAGTGGTTGGTCATTTAAAAATGCTACCCTTAAAGCAAATTCAAGGGTATGTGGAATTGAAGTGTCTCTGGTGTTCAAATTCAACAACTGTCTGTTTTTAAAAACTGAGGTACCTCCTTTTTGTATCCTCTTTTGAAGCATGTGTACATTTCTGCAGCTTTTGTCTATTAAAGTTTGTTTATTAAACATCCATGTTTGACTTCATAAAGTGCACCTGTTCAAATGTCAATACCAATGAGAATTTAGTATTGAAACGGGAGCTGCAAGTCCAAATACTGCTGTGGATGTATTTTCCAGACAATGTTTTGTTGCTTGGAGACCTACTGTATGTTCTTGCTTTTGTTCTTTCTTCCAAAGTTGAGTTTCGTACTTCTAATACAGATGGAAAACTAGAAAATATTCTGTGTTTCAAAACTTGTGTAGGAGGAATAGGACATGTAGGAAAAACCAACCAACCACCAAAACAAAAGCCTCAACCCAGCTCCCAGAAGACCTGGAGCCACCAGGAATTTTTGTTTGTGCTGGGAAAGTTATTACATGACTTCAGGCACCGACTGAACGACATGCCTCTCTTGCAAGGCAGGGATCTGTTCTCTTTACAGCCGAGAATGGGAATTACGAGAACCGTGACATGACCCTGTTATATTGTTTCTGAGAAGAGACCTCCTCTGTGGTTGATCTTACTAGAAACCACGATGAGGACATCAGGGTTCATTATCCTCCTCAATCATTCTCCGTATTTTTCTCTTCTGCTCCCTGAGCTGTCCCTTTCTCTTTTCCTCTGTTCCCCGTCTGTCATCAGCTCTTCTCTCTTTACCTTTTCTCTTTCTTATCTCCTACAGTTTTTTAGAAACACAGCAGGAAAGCAGGGTTGCCCCAGCCTGTCAGAAGATGGACCAGTGACAAGGCTGTGCTTGTAGTTGAGTTTGCTTCTACGAGCAGATAGCATGAAGCTGCCTGTTGTTCAGATATCAGTTTGGGCTGTTCTCACAGGCAATAATCCAGGAACATTATTTGCCTGATACAGTGGGATACTGCCATGCCAAGGATGCTTTGTCTGATTTCCACTTCCAGGCTTTTATTTTGACATAAAAAACCAAAGTGGACAAAAATACATTGTTGCCATTCAGAAAAATAATTCATCATCTGTTTTCTATGAGTGAGGGTAATAGAGATGGAATTAAAGAAATGTCATCTTTGCAATATGCCCAGGCTTCTGAATGAGAGGGATTCCTGAACAAAATTCTTCCAAAGTCACATTTCAGACTTGCAGCTTCCATCAGCGGGACCTCTGGCAGGGCTGGCAGGAGCATGACTGCAAATACAGGGAGTTTGGAAGCAATCCTTAGAGTCTGGAATCACACTGTTGCCTGAGCTGTGGATTTGTGCCTTGGCAGGACAGATAGACAAAATAGAAGTCACATGCTAATCTCTGAATTGGAGAGTTTAATCTCTTGAAGATCAAGAACCTAAGCATAACCTGAACTTAGATTCTGCTCTGGTATAAACCCAGAATAAGTGTGCTTAAACTCATATATACAGACTGACTTTTCAAATGCCTTATAAAATGTGTTACTGCCTTATAAAAAGCCAAGCACTTGTAACCCACTCTAATTCAGCGGGAAACCACTCTTTATACCCATTTTGTTGCTCTCTTTCCTCTTGCAACACTAACAAAAAAGAGTATGGAAACTTCCATCATTCAGCAAGACACCCAGAGCGTCCTCAGATAATCCTTTGTGGGGCTGGATGGTGGGATCAGAGCCAGGCTCTGTCATCAGGGCTCCCCAGCTGGTCAGAGGGATGTGTTTGTTCTCAACCACCCCTTACTGTGTCTCAAGGTGAATGGCTCCACACTGACCACTACAATTACTTGACAGTCCCAGGAGAGATGCTATTTAAGCTAAAGGATGGCACTGGAACCAGAACAAATGTGTCTAAACGGGACACAATTGCATTCACACTGGTTATTAAAAGAAGATTCCCAATAAAGTTTTTGAAGAGCAGTTAAATGATTTACGGGACAAAGCAACCTCTAATTATTTTTAAAGTATAAGCTGGTATGTTTTTGGGAAGATTTGTTGAAGTTGAGCTGCAAAGGAGTCAAAGGTCTCAGCAGTCCTTAACCTTCTTGTTTCTGATCAAGGGGGTCTCGTGGTAATTTAGTGTCAGGTGTTAACTCTTACCCACACAGGACATTGCTCTACTCTGCTGCTGTTCCTCTGCTGTGATCACACTGAGCTCTGCTCTCCAAAACAGCAGCAGCAGCAGTGGCTGCCTCCCATATGCAGGGTGATGGGGGAAGGACACCATTCTGCTTAATTTAGCATTGGAAAGCCCACTTCCCTCACTGAGGTGTTTAAAAAATAATTTGCTCTATGCCTATGTTGGTTTCACTGGAAAAAGTCACTTCTAAAAATCACCTCCCCAGTAAACAAAAACAAAATCTCCAAAACAAAACATCAAAATGAATCATATTCTTGAAAATCTCCTTTTCCTTCCAGTCACAAAATGGGACTGGCAATACTTACATGCCTCTGGGAAGTTCTCTGAGTAAGAAAATCATAATGGCATGCAAGATCTTCTCCAAAAAGAGCATTATTTGCCTAGTAATTTGCTTTTATTGTTTTGGTCTAGAAAACCCCAAAACATCTCCACACAAACTTTGTAGCGTTACACTGAGTTTATTTTGAAAAAGAAACCAAAGAATGTTTTTTTCATCTCTGAGCCAGATGGGAAGAAAAAACAAACGTATTCCACCATATGAAAGAAAACAGATGAGAACTTTCAAAAAATATTTCTAGCCAATTTTTTTTTTCATTAAACAGCATGAAAAAAATTACGTGGAGATGGTGAATGAACAAATAGGCTCTGATTTTAGGAAGGCCTCGTTTCTGGGGAGCAAGGGTTTTGTCTGTAAAGCAGTGTACTATCCCATTTATAGATGCTCAAGCTATCTCTGAGTGTGGGTAAGCACTGGGAACTTCCTACTCCTGCTCCTGCCCAAGCCCTGGGGAGACCGGGGTGTCCCAGCTGGGGGGAGTGCCAGGCATGGGCAGCTGTCCCACTGCTGGACTCTCATGTGTGTGAGCCCTGACACCTGCACAGGGCAGCACAGAGCCTGCTTCAGGGACAGCCAGGCGTTCACGGGGGAGCCAACATCTCCGGGGTACACAGACACCCGCAGAAGTGAGGGAGGAGAAAAAAAAGTCTCCAGGCCCTGGAGGCTGGGGCTGGAGACTTTTTGTTCCCTTTGGATTCTACAGATGTGCAAGCTGCTGTGCTCTTAGGCAAGGAGGCTGCACTGGGGAAAAGTGGTTTTGTTTTCTCACGTGTGAGTGGGCTCGGCCACCTTTCCCCTACTCCCTGCAGAGCAGTTTCTTCCACAGCCAGTGGCTGCCCTCTGAGCAGCTCCTTGCATTGCCAGTGATCAGACACCAGTTCCTGCTACTTGCTAAAAGCAGAGTAGCTCCTTACGAGGAACACAAAATTAAAAGAAGAGGTCAGCCATCTGAGAGAGAGAGGAATAGCAAGACCAGATCAGCCATTATAAACAGACAGTTTAAGCCACCATAATGGCTAACGTGGGGGCTGATGCTACTCAGTTGAGGACATCCCTCACCTGGGGGCCCATCTGAGGTGTTTGGTGTGCTAGGACAGTGAGCAGCAAAGGGCTTCAGCCCTTCTTAAAGGTCTTGTTCAGATCAGACCTTCAAACCCAGGTTCCTAGCCCCTACGTGCAGCAAGAACAAGGCACAAAAACTGCAATTACGGGATAAGATAGCCCCAGTCATGCTTAGAACTAGGAGAGGAGTTAGTAAGTGAAGAGGAAGGCTTTAATGGAAAAAAACTTCATCAGTTTGATTTTTAATACATATGAATGTTCTGGCTCCACATCTCTCTGATCTCCACATGCCTCTTGGTTACACAGACACGCACAGAATGAACAACATTCATTTCCATGTCTCCGCTTAGTGATTCCTTTATTGGAACATTTGCAAGTATTCATTATAAACAACAAAGGAAATGAGAGTTGAGATTTATAAGCTCTAATCAGCTGAAGGCATTTCCAAATAAATTAATGAATCGAGTCGGAAATGACGTTAAGAAATCCAAAACTGAAAGTAAATCACAATGACTTTGTACCTTCTCTGCCTTTCCCTCTTTTTCTTCCATCAGTCCCAGTGCTTGCCAGGGTATATGGACTTGCATTTAATTTTATGTAAAACAAGAAGGATGATGGGAATGTGTGCTCAGTATGACAAGTTACAATAGTCATGTATATGAAGGAAAGCCAAAACTCAAGCTGGGACAAAATAATTTGCTATCACTTAAAAGCTTTCCATACAACCTGCATTATTACTCCAACCATACAGAAAGATTTGGTGGGGATGCTTTCCCATTAAAAAGTGGCAGATCTGACTTTCATGACAATTTCTTGGCCCATTCTGGTGTACTGCTTGCATTCCTGCCAATCTGTCCTTTCTGTGACAGGTTCCTGAGCTGTCTTAACACTCTCTAGGACCTCTCAGTGATTTCAATCCTTGTTGCCAATGGACGCCTCTGTTTCCTTCCTGCAGGAATACTAGGTCAAAAGGATGGTCTTTCTCAGCATGCCTGGCTGCTCAGACCCTATTTTAAGGATGACTGGACACGTCAGGCACGCAACTGCAGCATCCCTCTTCATCCAGTTTTGTCTGACAGCTGCAGGGAGTGGTTCAAGTGTGTGAACAGAAGGTGTGAGCCCAGTCACGTTTCATTTCTCAGTGTCCTCAGCTTGTCATTCCTCTAACTGGAGGACACTAGATAACTCTTACATAATCTGATCCTCGTGTATGTACCATCACTGCTGTTGCTGAAGGAAGAGAAGGATGAAATCTGGGCAAGGAAGCAATACAGCTTGGGCTTCAACAGAGGTTTCTCCTTCACTTCTTTTGGTGACAGAAGTCTGTGTCATCAATAAAAAGCATGAAGAATGTAATTTAATGTGGTAGATGCTCAAAACTTACTTCACCTAAATAAGCCAACATTCAGAACACGGGTAGGAGTGGCTTCAGTGCTTCAGTGTGGCTCTGCAAGGCTCCACTCACCAGGGTTTGTGAGGCTCTCTGGGCATGCAAAAGACTAGTTTTGTGCCTCATTATCCAAAAATAGCAGTTTAACATTGTCTCCACAGACATTGTGTAAATATGTATGCAAACACTACAGCATGTGTCTACAACGCAACTCCTAGGTGCAGCATGACAGCGCATGGCAGAATCAAGTTGTATTCAAAACCTCATGAAAAAGCCAAAAGAAAAGTCTCATGAAATCCAGACTGTCTGAAGACAAGCCCTGCCTCCCTGATGGTGAAACGTGGTTTCTGCAGCTGTAACACACAGACATTTCACTTTTAATTAAGCAGATGCAATTTTCAGGTTGTTCCTGTCTCATATCTAATTTGTACCCACAGGACAGATTCCCAAATGTAACATTTTGTGTATTTTGGAAGAAAATTATAATTGAAATTTAAAACACTGGAGGGAGTTTGAGATGTTGGGAAACAGCCGTCTTTAACTGGTTGATCTTAGGAGCAATATTTGAAAATCTCAAGTACAAAATCTTGTCTCTTTCCAACAGAGCTGGAGTATTTCAACAAATTTATCTGCATTCAGCCAAGGTAAATGGCAGGTCATGAAGCAATGGAAAAACAGTTCTCCTTCCCAAGAAGCCAAAACAACTTCCTTCATTGTAGAGCAAGTGGCCATGAAAAGCGTACAAAACTGGAAACAAATACCAAGGTTTCTGCTAATGAATTAACCTGCTAATTTTTTAAATTCCTGATAAGCAACACTGCTGCCTAGACAACGGCTCATGGGACTGTGGAGGAAACTGGCTGGGTAATGATATCATCTCTTTCTGCTTTGCAGCACATTTTATTTTCTACTTTGTTTGGGAGAGAAGTACAGGTCCAAGAAAACAGAGAGATCGATTTACAAAGCACTTCGGAGAAGTGAAAGTTTATTAGACTTTTCTGAGTATGGCATGTTTTTCTCACCAAATCTTGAATTCTGTCTTAAAAACAAACTTGTTTCAGTGTGCGCAGCTTCTTTGTTTCTCTTTTCATAAAGTCTCTCACCTGGGCTTGACCTGTAGTATGTGTGGCACCTATTCGGGTGGATTTCCTTATGAGAAGGGAGAAGGAATGAAAACATTTCAAAATCATTCTTAAAAATTGGAGATTTACTTCCATGGCATTTTCTCCTAAGTGGAAGTAATGTAGGATGGCAGGCTGGCAGGCTGGCTGGCAGGCAAGCAGGCTGGAAAGAAGGAAGGCAGGCAGAAAGGAAGGCAGGAAGGCAGGTAGGAAGGCAGGAAGGGAGGCAGGAAGGAAAGCAGGAAGGCAGGAGGATGGGAGAGCAGGAAGGCAGGAAAAGCTTTTATTAAAATGGTCTTTCCACAGTACCCCGAAGAAACACTGGCTGTGATCAGAGCTATAATGAGTATCTAGTCCTTAGTCAACTTCATTGTTACACATGCAGACTAGACTGCATACAGTAAGGAAAACACTATCTAAAATCTGCTTTAAAAGTTATTTATCCAGAACAAATCATCTGGGAAAGTAAAAATATTTCTAACTGGAAAAATATTTCTCTACAGCTGAGCTAGGCCTGACAGCAAACCTTAATTATTAGTACCTTTATTGTTTTCTTTGGCCCCTGTGCACTATATTTGTAAAAAAAGTCAGTAAAAAAGAGAACAAATGTAAAAAGCAAATATTTTGTACAAAAATACAAAGTTTTAAAAGCTCTTAAAAGTATATTCCATATTATTGATAAGAGTTGGACTATATATATATATTTATATAAAATCTATATATTCGTGTATCTGTATAATTTTCCTACATTTGGGATTTTAGCAAATGAAGCAACTGTTCACAAACTGTTGCTTCATATGTTTTTCTATATGAGTGACCAACAGTCTTACTCAGATTGATAGAATGTCTTTTCTCAGAAGACACAAGTTGCTTATGGATGTGGTTACTGGTCAGGAAGAAAATCTAAAACAGAATTAGTCCAACAGTATTTCCTGATGCTGTGGGTTGAAAGGCCTTAAATAATTACAGAATGCTGGAGAAGAGTTACTGCTGAATTCCTTGATGCTTT
>VYZQ01021406.1:12738-26937 GCA_013400655.1 Mystacornis crossleyi
AGGAAACAGGAGAAGCACACTGATTTGCAGCAGCTGGAGATCCAGCCTTGAATCCTAAACCAACTCTTTAGTGTTCATCCGAGGTCTGGCTCACATTCAGTGGCAGCAATGGGCAACATATGTGCAAGACACGGGGACACAGACTGCCATGGAGCTATTGCTCCACCCACTCTGACTTGTCACAAGTGAGCAGCTGAGCGTTCCCTGCACGTCTCTCTCCGCTGCCCTCTCATTGCTGGTGTCAGGGATGTGCAGAACGGACAGAGGTGCTCTGTCCTCAGCATATTCCTGCTCACAAAACATAAACTCTTGCAAAAGGCAGGCACCATCAGCGTGTGCGCTTCTGCTGCCTCGTGCCTTGGGAGAGGCTGGGAATGCTAATTGGTTCTGGTCTGAATCGGCTTCCTGGTTCAGGGCACTCTTTTAAAAGGGTTTTCAGCTGCACATTCAGTGCCAAATGTAGCAGATGGTGGTAGGATAGTAAATTACATTAAGGAATACTTGTACAGTTTCTTTAGCACTTTTATAGTTGAAAAACAAACAATCGAGTTGCTTAGGGTAAAGGCAGATGCAGTATCATGTATGTCTACCACCCTAATAGTTTTATGGAATTATCTCAGAGAATAAAGAAGCAGGTTTAATAACCATGGAAATGAGCTGAATAATCCCAGAGTGATCATCATTTCTAGTTTAGAAGTTTATGTTCTTCTGTTGCTAAGATTTGTGTTTCCAGTTCCCAGTATTTATATAATCACATACTGATTTTTTTTTTCCCAAATTTTTTCCTCTTTTTTACGAAAACATTTCTGCAAACAACTTCCTAGCCAACTGTAAGTAGTAAGTGGCACCACTGGGTATTAGTGCCACCTGGTTGTCATGATTAATTGAATCACTTCCTATTTAAAATAGTATTTAAACAGTCTTCTACACAGCTTGTTTTCCAGCTCTACCTCCTTTGTTCCAGTTTCTGCGCCTTCTTTAATACACTTTTCAACTATTTTATGTCATGGGATTGTAGAATAATCCAGACTGGAAAGGACTCCAATCCTACATCATGCTTAAATCAGAGTCAGCTCTGACATCAGATCATGTTTCCCAGTCCTTTGTCCAAATGGGTCTGAAAAACCTCAACAGACTGAGGTGTCACAGCATCTTTGGGCAAAAGCTCCACCATTTCACTCTTGCAATTCTGATCATAACACCAAGTAACAACCTCTGGTTTGAATTCAATTCTATGTGCAACATGACTCTGTACTCTACTTAGCATACTTCAAATAAAAATGCTGCAATACATTCCAGCTACAATTTTACAGAAAACAAAAAAATCTACTTGAGTAATAGATTTTTTTCCCAGTTATTTGTATTGTGCATAATAAAGTGCATGAGTGAATAGATGTGCATATACATGAATATTCCTCAAGTGGTTCTTTATTTGTGATGGAGGAAGAAACTCAGAAGAATTTCTACAGGTTTGGGATTTATTTTCTGTTCTGCCAGGGCAAGATCCAAATCAGTCTGCATTTTTGAAGGACTGGATATCTCATTCATTAATCAGTACATTGATGGTTCTGCAGTTGGCTTGGGGAAAGTAACCTGTCAGAGAAGAAGAGCCTTTAATATGAAAATGATAGTTATCAACATCATGGTAAAAAACGAGAACAGCTTTGTACAATGAGGTGCATGAGATAACCATGTAAATAAAAAGCTAAAAGTGTAAACCTACATATTTTTCCTATCATATTCTGGTGAAATAGAGTTAATTTTTCTCTTTTATTTCACTGTGATATTATTGTTAACAGAAAGGTAGGCAAACTGGCTGAACATTTCAACTCCATCTCCTAAAATGTGGTTACAAAAAAGCAAGATGGTATGTGGCAGAAGCACCACCATTGTGTGTATTCCCTAGGATTTCGAGTATAAG
Source organism: Mystacornis crossleyi (assembly GCA_013400655.1). Lineage (NCBI taxonomy): Eukaryota > Metazoa > Chordata > Aves > Passeriformes > Timaliidae > Mystacornis > Mystacornis crossleyi. The sequence goes on from VYZQ01021406.1 coordinate 14,660, forward strand.
GGTTAGGTATCTAACTTTTGACCTGTGAGCACATTATTCAGTTACAGGGAGAGGGACTGGTCTTTCCTGGAACCATAAATCACAGATGTCTGGCAGAACGACCATGTGCGTGATCTGGGTATGCACTCTCTGTGTCCCTGCCACAAACGGACCAGCTCAGAGCTGGCAGTAATTTATATCAAATGGTTTGAGGTTTACAGTAAATGCTTGCATGAAAGCCCCAAGTTCAGGAACAGAACGCCTCTACTGGGAAGTCTTGTCCTGCTTCAGGACAATTATTTTAGAAAAAGGAGGCAAGCAGATTTTTAAAGAGTAAAATATTTGCATGTTAAGAAACTTCTGATGAGTTTCAAATGGGATACCATATATACATCAGGAACAGGACTATCAAACGAGGCTGAAGAGGAAGGTCACTATACTGGTATGTTGGAAGCTCTTACAGATGCCCAAATACCACACTTCTCCAGGCTGGTGAATTATCTAGAATAGCAATTTTTATGGTCTTCTAAAGAATGGAGGGTGGGATTGGGAAGAGATTTTTCTCTAAGGCTTTGGTGATGATAGCTTGTGTTGACACCTGACTGGAGAAAGACTATTAGGGAAATGAAGACACATGAAAGTGGCTTAAGTGTTGCAAAATACCCGGAACAGTTGTTTTACCAAGCAACATAACATGGTTTCAACTCCTTGACCCAACACAGCCTGTAATAACATCTGAACAGGAATCTGTGAGAATGCAGTTTGAAATAGCAAGCAGTTATCTTATTTTAAGATATTCTGCTGACAACCATCTCTTGTCCCTAGAAAAAAAAAAGAACAAAGCAAAGCACAGAAAAAGTCATGCTTGTTTTAAAGCAAGCTGAGGGGCAAAGGAAGGATGGTTCTTCAAGAGACTTCCAGCTGTCTTCATACTCAGTCTCGAGTTTGAGTCCTATCTGGAGGGGAAATGGTTTGTCATGGGCAGGGCAGGGATGGCAATGTCCAACACCTCCCTTCCTTTGGCTCCACAGGTGGTCTTAGGAACAAATCTTTGTGATTGAAGATAGTTAGTGTCCCTGCCTCATCTGGAGCTACTCTGAACCAGATCAAAACTTCACCATTTGTTTTGTAAGTGTAATATTCAGTCTGAGAGCCAAATGCCCTGGTTTTAAACAGCTGGCTGGAAGGTGTAAGGAGGGCTCACCTCAGCTGGGGCAATGCTTTGCTGCTACTGCACTGAATTTTGTGATCCCTTCCTTGTGGTCCCCTGGCCAAACCTGAGGTGCTACCATGGAACAAAATGTTTCTGAGTAGAAAGCCAAAATATTTTCCTTTTATTTTCTCTTATGGAAAATGCTGATCATTCCCACTACCCCCCCCAAGAGAACATGCTTTTTCCTAGGGCTGATTTAGTGGCATAACACAGAAAGGCTTGAAACAAAGGTGACAAACAAGGTTTTGAGAGAGTTGGTCACGTACGAGAGAAGCCTCAGGGGCACTGTAAATGATGCCAGGCTCAGCTGCATCCCAGGGATTATGTTATCAACCCAAATCTGGTGCTTTGATATCCCCTCATTCCCTCATCCCAGAGGGGGACAGGTATGATGACAGAGGGTCTGGTTTCATCCTACTGCTTCCAGAAGAGTCTTGATGTAAGAGAAATTTCCTGGTGGCTCTTGCTGGGTTTGCTAAAGCAAAAGGCATAGGACAAAGCCTGAAACTGGCCTACTGAGCGACGTGCTCTTTCCAAGAGCAATCCTCTTGCATATAAGCAAGAGTTACTTCCATAGCATGTTTTTCATATTTTCTGTGATCAGCTACTTCTTTCCTATAAGTTCCTTTCCTTTGGATGAATGTTAAATCTTTATCTTTGGAGAGGAAGATTCCTATTTATCTCCATGAATAAGGAACTTTCCTAATCATATTTAATTTTTTATATCCTTTTTCCTTCTCAATATCCCCACCTGCTTCAAAATCAGAGCAGAGCTCCTTCCTTCTAAGAATTCTAATTTTTTTTTTTCAGAATTAGTGCTCCCAGCAAGGATAAAAAAAAAAACACCTAACCATTTAAATGTTTTTATTTTTGTTTGCTCGATTTTTATGATCTAAGGATTTTTAAAATTTATTTTCAGATTTTTTATACTGGCCAATGTTTGCAATAAATAAAGTACATGGTCAATGCTCAGTCTGCAAAGGAGTATTGTTGATTCTGACCTTGCAGTAGATCTGGGAATATTGAGATGTTGTTTTCTGGTAAAGCAGTCATTTTGTTACTCAGGAGAAGGTTGGTGAGCAACTGTCCCTGCACTTAAGGCACCTAGTGAAAACAGATCCAGACTTTGCTGTACCTGAATATCTGTTAAAGTTTTCAGTTACTTAAACATACAAAGAAAAGCTGTTAATGGAGCAAGGGAAAGAGGTGTTTGATTCAGAACTGAGTCAGTGCTTCGTCTTGATTGAGTTTCCTTTGAACAAAACAAAAAAACAAAACAAAACGAAACCACCACAGACAAAAAACCCCTGCGCAGCACCGTTTTCTTCCTTCAGATGAAAAGGTAACTATGGTGACTGGGGGGAAAGATCAGATGNCCATGCCCAAAATGTTTTTCAGCTTAGGCTGGCAAGAACCACATAATGAGGATGCAGATGTGAACTGGAAAAAGACTGGAAATTAAGCTCACTATGGATAATTCTGTGCTAAATACAATTTTTGGTCAATACAGTGTTCATTATGCTGTGAGACAAGCTATTACTGTCATTGACATGGAAAAAGAAAACATACTGTGGCTGGGACTACTTCTCCAGTGATAACACACAGGTTTCAGTGGGTCCCAGTGATGCCTTTACACTTTAGAGTATGTTGTTACTTTATATAAGAGCTTACAGATATCCATCAAGTTATGCAGTTTGCCTATTCAGCAAAGCCTTCGGATAGCCTACTTAAAATTAGGCACATTTATGTCCCACTAAGGTAACATAATTGTCTTCATGATTACTTCAGTGTTTGTGATCTCTATATAAATCTGGTTTTCTTTCATATCATGATAAACAAACGAGGTCTTTGGTACATATACAGCTAGAATTCTGTCAGGGGCCAGCTGTAATTTTGGTATTTTCTTCACGTGGTATTTTCATCACGAATGCTTTAGGTTCTCTTCTTCTAGGAAAAAAAATTATAAACCAAGGTATTTTTGCAAAGTGAAATAGATCACACTTTGAAATTGAAATTAATTTTATTATGAAGATCCAAAATGTTCTAAAATACGCCTACACTGAAAAATTAAAATTAATCCAAATGGGGGTTTTTTTTGTCTTCCCAGAATGAAATGGTGAAGTATTTCTGAAAGAAAACTCCATTACAGTGACATGACTCTCAAATATCCATAACCTGCTCCAGACACTGTCATATGGGAGGTTGTTTTGCTGCCTAGTCTATAAACACAGAGGATCAGATTCAGATCCTGAAAAATTTGGCATTGTATGGATTTCGGGAAAGTTGAAAGAGTTTATACAGCCAAAGAGTCTAAATCTTGCGTCTTTTGGGCAACCATAGTGGTAACTGATCAACCCCCACCCCAAACTCATCTCTGTCATAACAAGTTATGACATTGTAGACTGAAATATTCAGCTCAGGTGTGTTTAATCAGAACTCTGCAGGAAGTATTCTGCAAGGCATACTTCCTAAAAGCTGAATGTTTAAAACATGTAGGTGTAGGGAAATAAAAAAAAAGAAAAAAGAAAAAAAAAAAAAGCCCTGAAAAGAAAAATCCAACCCCCTGAGGAATCCCAGGGGATCATATCAGGATGGAACAGGCACAAGACATAGATCAACACGCTGCAGCCAGAGCCTGAGCAGGGCATTTGCATCAGAATGCAAACCGCATTTCTGCCTCCCTCCAGCCCGCTGCATACTGATGCACAGACAAGATTGAGTTATTGGCCACATGCTGATATGGCAGAGAAAATTCATTGGAAAGACCCTCTGACCACCCCCCTCATTTCCATGCCCTATTTCGGGAGGCTCAGGTTTGAGCCCAGCAGCCTGGGCTGCTGACAGGGATGGGACGCCCATGGCACAGCAGAGATTCTCTCAGGCAGGATAAGTTCAGAATGTGCCCAGACATACAGCTCAATCAAACCCAGCAGAAGAAGAGCACACTTGGGAGAGCTTTCAGGCTTGAAGTATTAAGAAAAAGTTTACGTAGCCACTGGCTGTTTCTCTAGCCAAAGATGCCTTTCTCTGTGAAAAGATGACGTTCCCAGATGCCCCATCAGTGGTTTAACTGCTGAAGCTCCACCGAAATACGCAGCCTTCGGAAACCAAGCCAGCCCAAGGAGCAACACGACTGCAAGCAAAATTGCTCAGCAGTCTGTGGGTTTGCCACCTGTGAGAACTGAGAGAAAAGCACCCCGTACAGCAATAATTACTCCACAAAAAGTGATGATAATGCATAGATTTGCTGCCCAAACTCCTTCTCTAGCCTACAGTTTCACCTCAAGCTTTCATGTAGGGATTTGCTTAATCTTTTGTTGATAACACGACAACAAACAAATCCATCATTAGCATAATAACACCATGATTACATACCTAATCAGTCTTTAGACTTATCATCCTTTAAGTAACCTTTCCTACTAGGCAAGTGAGAATTTGGAAACGTTAACTTATACTAAGCTTGCTTGCACTGTGCTAATATTTCATTCCAAATTAGCAGCACAGCATTTTCCCTTGCAGAAACCTGTTTAATAAAACATTGAATTTTTAATATTTTTGACTGGGGGAAATACTGCCATGTGCTCTCCTAAAGATTAAAACTCCTTTTACTCCTCCTTATTTTGCCATTGCTGAAGTACATTACTGGCATTGTGATCACCCTTTCCTCTTGGATCATGCGGAATCCAATGAAATGCTGCTGCTGCTTTCTGAGACCTTGATTTTACACACAGCACTTCTATCTTGGAACCAAGAAGTATAAAGATTTTATCCTCAGTGATTCATTTAGGATAGCAGAGGTGCCAACATCTGTAATCTGCCTGAGAGCTTTTGGAACAATGACTGAATTGCAGAGATTTCATAAACGGTCATAAATGAAGTTAAAAAGTTCCTTTTTTTGTATTCTGAAAAGATTTGAAGCCTTAATAAGTGTGATTTGTGGGCTGAGCTCATAGTTTGGAAGGTCTGTTTGTGACTTGGCTGGTGACATGGCGATACAAATCATACAACTTTGACAAGTTATGACCAAAGTAATTTTAATGTGGGAGAAGGGTTGCTTCACTACTCTTAACCTTCATTGCTTATTCCTGAGTTCAAGTCTTGGCCAGATTGGTAGCCAGAGATGATGAGAATAAGACAGTTGTACCCCACAGGCTACTGCATTCCTTCTGTCTGCAAATCCTTGCACTTACATGCGCAGACAAAGCTGAATTCCCATGCCAGTGGGCACACACACAGACCTACTCTGTGCACTCTCTTGTGGGTTTTTATACATCAGACACTTTTGCCTTCTTAGAAATGCCAGCCTATGTGGTCATTTATCAGCAGCCTGCACAAGTGGAAGCCTTGAAGTCAGCTGCAAAGGGAGCAAGTATAAGCTCCTAGATCAAACAGAAAATCTGGTTTTCCACACATGGAGATATCACGAAAAAAAAATCAAACTAGGGAAAATATTGGGCAGAAAATAATTGTGTCCTTAGGAAGAACACTCCCTGAACAAATGGCTCCTCCATGACACATGGATTAGAGAGAACTTTGTAATAAAGAACATGGAGATGTATGGGACTACTTGGGTCAACCCTTTCAATCCCTTTCTTTTCAAGGCAGCCAAGGCATGAACATCTAAAGCAGATGGAACTGTAACCCACACCCTCCAGTCACAGAGAGTGTATTGCTATCAGCATCTGATAGCACATTTAGACAAATGACGAGGAACAGGCCATGCCAGAGAAGGTTGATTTGTTATTGCTGTATTTTTTTATGTCCTAAAAATCAGATACTCTTTCTATAGCAGCGATCTTGGAAGCTTTCAGGATCAAGTTTCTGAGGCCATGTTAATACTTGGTAGTTATATTCATCTCCATCATGGTTGTTGTGGGTTGGCCCTGGCAGGACACCAGGTGCCCACCAAAGGTGCTCTCTCACTCCCCTATTCAGCTGGACAGGGGAGAGAAAATACAATAAAAGGCTCATGGGTCAGGATAAGGTCAAGGGCAAAAGAGACACACCTTGTGGAAAAATAAATTTACAACCAATCAAATCAGAGTAGGATAGTGAGAAATAAAACCCAAATCTCAAAACATTTTCCCCCCACATTTCCCTTCTGCCCAGGCTTAACTTCATTCCTTATTTCTCTATCTCCTCTGTCCCAGTGGATGGGGAAGGGGGACTGTGGTCAGTTCCTCACATGTCTCTGTTGCTGCTTCCTTGCCAGGGGAGGACTCCTCACACTCTTTGCCTGCTTCAGTATGGCGTCCCTCCCACTGAACACAACGTCCTCCATGAACTTCTCCCAAGGGAGCACTTCCCGAGGGCTGCAGTTCTTTATGAAGGTTCCTTTGCACAGGGTGCAGTCCTTCAGGAACAGACTGCTCCAGTGGGGACCCCTGTGGGGTCACAAGCCCTGCCAGCAAATCTGCTCCAGAGTGGGATCCCCTCTCTGCGGGGCCACAGGTCCTGCCAGGAGCCTGCTCCAGTGCAGGCTTCCCACAAGGTCACAGACTCCTACAGGCCTTCATCTGCTCCAGAACAGGGTCCTTCAGGGCCTGCACGTTGATCTGTGCTCCACCATGGACCTCCATTTACTGCCTCAGCATGGTCTGCACCAGGGGCTGCAGGGGAGAGTCAGTGCCTGGACCACCTTTTCCCCCTCCTTCTGCACTGACCTTGGGGTCTGCAGGGCTGTTTTCCTCACTCCTCTCTCCAACCTCAGTTTCTCTTGTGAAGCTTTTCCCCATCTACTTCAATACATTATCCCAGAGGCACTACCACCATCACTGATGGGCTCAGCCTTGGCCAGCAGTGGGTCCACCTTGCAGCTGGCAGGCATTGGCTCTATTGGATATGGGAGAAGCTTCCAGCAGCTTCTCACAGAAGCCATCCTTGTAACCTCTTCATGACCAAAACCTAGCCATGGAAACTCATTACAATGGGGAATAGCCCAAAAACAAATCACTACTGGAGCTAATAAAAGAATAAGATTCAGTTACAAAATATCATTGCAGTAGTAGTCCAAAGCAAGTATGTCCAGCTGGCACCTTTTTGGCAGGGTTTATTCAATATCATGAACCCAGATGGTCTCTGGCTCTCAAATGATTTGAAGGACTCCTAATAACCTTAACAACACCCACTAGGTTTCTCAGACTGTGCCTCATACGTGATTCATCTGACTCACAGTCTTGGCACACTGGTCAAGATCTGGATTTGAAACATGCCAAGGCTTAGGGGTTAAGAGGATCTGTGGCTCTGCTTTGAGCTATTTGAGACGTGAGAGATTAATTGTATAATGCAGAGCTGAGCTGGATTCCAAGTTGCGCAAACACGCTGGATCCAGGACTTTGTGTCAGACTTCGTAGTGCTGGGAAGTGTGAGAGGCAGGAGAGAAAATATCATGTAAAGCTGTCTTATTGTATAGGGTGATGCAAAGCACCAACAAACCCCGATGATTAAATACCCTCCTGAACTTAGAGTATGAAGGGATATTGGTCTTCCCAGAGACGAGGCAATTCACTAAATCATGATGCATCTCTCTGAGCTGATATATGAGCTTGCATAGCAAGAACAACCACACGTATATCTGGTTTTCTGGTCTAACAGGCTTTTTTGTGCATCAGTTTCTTCTGTTGATTTGGGATTTGCACAATAGTTTTCCTTAAGGAAATTATGTTTCTCATGTGTACACATAGGAGTGAAGGCATCATATCCTGATATTTCATTGCCAGGTACCATTAAGAATAATGGCTGGATCTTAATTGGCACAGCCTAGCATGTGCCTGAACTCCTGGTAAAGTAAAGCAAAGCCCTGATGAATCTCACTAATCCACACCTGCAAGTGTGACTTGATTTTCTCCTCTGCCTTCAGAAATGAAGAAAAAGCAAAGAGCAATACAGGTGAGTGGGTCTGGGAACTTAATATCAGGCAAAGGAGAAAAAGTAGGAAAACCAGGGACTTAGATGATTTTTCTCCACATGGAACTGCAAAATTCCTGGACTTCAAACCTTCTTGACTTTTCTTTCTGACACTCTTGGCCTCCATGGAAACCAATGGTAAAGCATCTATTGATTCAAGATGAGATTTCAAACCCCCTGTTTGCCCACTTCCTCTTTTCCCTGGTCCCCATCCCTCTCCAGTGCTCTGGCTCCTGAGACAACTCATCAAGTCTTCAGATCATTCAGCCAACAAAATAATCAACATAGCACAGACCTGCAGAGTAGAGGACAAAGAATAGCCTTGATTTTTTTACCCCTGAGGAAATAGTTTGAATCTTTTATATGTTAAAGGATGTGGAGAGTTTTTCCTCCTTTGAAAATGACTTGGAGGTGAATCTGCATATAACATTGCTGAGGGATGTTTTGGGGACTCAGCCTGATGACCTTCCAAAAGACTATTGAAAAAATACCCTCAATAATTTTACGGAAGAATTAATATCTTTTATTATATTGTGTAGTGCAGTAAAACCCCTCTGCAGTATCTGAAGAGATAATTTTCTATTATCTGCCAGAAACCTTTTAATAAAGGAGGAAAAGAGTGCTGCACAGTTGTTTTATTGGCTGAGGTTCATCCTGCAAACACAGAGAAGTACCACCTAGAGCTCTGACAAACAAGCATCTTTGAAGCACTGTGGTATTGAAGCAGCCCCTGTGGTAGCTCAATATTCTTTCCTGATAATTTTTATTTTACATCATACTTCAGAAGGAGGTACAACAAGTTTCTCTCCTTCTTTTTCTTTATTTCTTTTTGGGAATAAGGATGGGATCAGATCACCTGAGTGTGCTGCTATAATGAAACATTAGAAATGTTATCTGCATTCAGTCCTGCCTGCCTTCTTCCTTTCGTTCTGGAAAGGAATTAAGTAATTACTGTACAGTGGGTGCTTCCCAGTATTGCAGCCCACACTTCCAGATGTAAATCAGCAGGGTGGGGAAGTGTAAATGTTAGCAAGAAAGAAGAAAGGGAAGATAGCACTCTGCCAGCAGAGGCCAAGGTTTTAAGTGGAATAAATACTTGAAAATTCACTCAGTTTGAAATCTAGTGGGCATTTCAGAACAAAGCTTGAGGGACATGTTCTTGCTGAACCTCCCACTAACTTCAGGAAGGCTGAGCTTGCCTCCATACTGTTTGGATGTATCTGGCCCTATCAGTGGCCTGGTAAAGCCTTTACGGTCCATGCCATACAGCCTCTGGAAACAGGCAAGCTGCCTCTGAAGCCTTGCAAGATTTATTTCTCTAATATAGATTTTTTTTTTACCTTTACGTTCTCAGTCTCTGGACCCCTGCAGCAAAGGGAAACAGTATTCAGAATAGGTGCAAGTCTGCTATCAATAGCCTTGCTTTTCTGAGTTATCTTTCTCATACTCTTAGGAACAGCCCATGGACCACACTGAAACCACTGGAATATGGTAACAGAGAGCAGTATTTCTGTATCTGTATCCCAGTCCTTCCTGTGCCCTGCCTGCACTTCTCTGGGGATGCCAGATGGCTCCTGATGGAAACTTCACAGGCAGAAAGAAAATTTGATGGTCTCTGGTGCTTCCCCCTATGCCACCCCCCATTATAAGACACTTTGTAGTACTAATGCTTGGGCTGGGTTTTGGCCAGAGCTCTCAGTGCCCCAGGAGGCTTCACCACCGTAAGTGCAGCAGTCTGACTGGGAGCAGGTTCCTGCCCTCATTCCATCCTGGAGCTGCTCTTTGTGATGGCAGGAAGGTGGCAGAAATCTTCACCTTGCTGTCTCTCTGCTTGCAAATCCCACACCTTCTCAAAGCCTTGATTTCAAGTTCTCTCCCCTCCCTTTGGAGGAGAGATGAAAAATTGACTTCATGGCCAAGGTTTGCTCAATGAAGTTCCTTTCTATACTTTTTTCCTTCTCTTTCTCTTCCCCTTTACATGATTTTTGTGTTTGGGAAGCAACTACAGATTTCCCTTGTGGTTTTTTTCAACATTACTGTAATAATTGCCTACATTTTTAGCTAGACCAAAAGCGATCTTATGGAGGTCATTTATTAATTTTTTATGCATGTTAACTGTATAAATAATGATTTGTAAAATTAGGCAGAAGTTATATTAAATTGAGCAGCGGTTAAATCTTGACACTGTTTATATTTCTCTTCTAAAATAATTAAACTTCCCTTTCGTTTAGAAGGCCATGTACAGACAGTTGTAATATGTTTAATATTTTTATAGCAAGTAATTTAACTTAGAATTTCACTAAATTAATTGCAAAGTGTAAACTTTATTTAAGATTCTCCAAGTGAATGTACAGTTATGTGGTAGTAAAGAATTGATACTGTACATCTTTGGAAGGGCATTACCTTGAAATTGTCAGCCAATTTCTCATAATATTCGATGGTGAATCATTATTAAATGTTAGGTCATACTCCAGCACATTTGTCCACATGCCAGGAGCTGAGAGGTTGTGAATCGCCTTCGTGTCAAACAGGCTGTGATGGATGGGTGCCTTTGGCTTCCAGAGGCAGCAAAGCTCAGGACAAGAATGAAAGGGACAAAATGGGAGAGAAAGGTGTGAAAGTGAATATTGAATATGGAAAAGGAAAGTTTTCAGACACACGCAGAACTTGTACCGAAATCTATCCTGAGGGAGGATATAATATAAAACAAGGCATTGAAGTGTTTCTAGTGAAAGGTGTGTGTTAATCTGTGAATCTGAGGGGGCTGTAGGGGAATTCAGAGCTGTGGGTGGTTTGCTTTCCTGACTTTGGTGCAGGTTAGAGCACAACCATGGTCTCCCTATCTTGGGCTGAGCCAGATGTGAGCCCTGAGCAGAGCCCAGGCTGGGAAACTGTCTCACCAAGTTGCACCAAGTCATTTGCCTCAGTCCTCAGTGTGGATTCTGGATCATGGAGAAGTGCGTGTGAAGAGCTGCTCCCTTTTATCAAACGCAGCATCAGGTTTCTGTAAAAATAAGCCTGGGGTTCTGACATTGAAGGGGGCAGAGAAAGGGGCAGAAGGGTGGGTAATAGGCTCAGTATCCAGAATTCACACTAGGTCTTTGTGATATCTCATGGGCAAAGCTGGGCTCACAGAAATTTGTCAGAGCTGTGCAAGGTGTTGAATGTGGCAGCCCTGGTGAGAGCTGAGGTGATTTTCTTCCTCCTGACCTTTACCCTCAGGCTGGCAGTCCCTGGTGTCACTCTTTAGGTGCCAGACCAAACACCTGTGAACGATTATATACAATTCAGCCTAAACTGCAATCACAACTCCAGTCTGAGAACCTGCCTTCCTACAGTGACTCAGATATAACATCCTCCCTGATTTTTTCTCTCATATGTTTTCCCAGGGTTATTTGACTCTGATAGGAGACATTATTTCTGCCTCACAAATGTCTGCATTGGCTGGTGACTTGGAATCATCTTTGGTTATAAGTCTCAGAGCCCAAAAGTTCTCTGGAAAGAGAAGTGCTCTCTGAAAGCAGGTATTATTCCTTAGGAGACCTTTGCATCTTTTGAGTTTCCTTTTTCACCCTCGCATTTCCTCAGTCTCTCACGGACAGCTGAGAGGCTCTGCTGCTTTTCCATGGAATCCTGGGCATGCTCCAAACAGGGAGAGATTTTCTGCCCATATGTCTTTAAAGGCAGAGAGCAGTAAAAATGTCAAGTTACCAAAGAAAGCCAAGTCCATTTATCAACATATTTCCCGCAGCAAAAGGGTGATGACTCTGAACAACCTGGAGCTGAGGCTCAAGAACTCCATGCACAGAAATGTATCCACTGATTAAAAGCCTATATGAAAATTTAATGAGAACACACCCAAAAACTTTGATGACCAGTAATGTTTATTGTCTCATTTAAAACTCAAGGTGACATCAAACATTTTAAAATTCATTAGACACTCCTTGTCAAAGCAGATGTTATTTGAAAGACAAATGACTGCCTAGCATGTAGAAGACATATTTCTTTGTGAGGAGACATAATTTCAACCTGGAAATTACTTCATCACAGGGTTTGGCCTTTTTTTATTCACCTTCAATTCTGTAACTAAATGCTTGTTGTCCTGGTTTGGACAGGTGTCTGCTAAGGAAAGCAGGAGTCCCCCTCCCACCCCGGAATGGAAAAAAAATGTAACTCCCTT
>VYZQ01021406.1:27010-38201 GCA_013400655.1 Mystacornis crossleyi
AGATGTCTCTGCTCCCCCACCTGAGAAGACGCCACCAAGACCAAAAAAAGGACAATTGGGCCCCTCCCTTGTGGCTGGCTAAGTCCTTTGTTTCTCTTAAGTACCCCAGCAATCGCCCCTTAACATGGGGAAAAAATTCCTTTGAGACAAGAAAAGAACACATACACACACAGAAAGAAAACTTTCTCAACCCCCAACACTTGTGGCTATGCAGAGAGATCTGCTGAATAAAATACTCAGTACTTAAAATATACTGGAATTCCCTCTTCCCAAAAATCAGCTGCTGCAGTTGTTTGATGAGATACTGCAAATGGGGAGTGAACACGTCTCCTTCCCCATGTTCTGGCGCTGCACACAAGGCTCTCTCCTTCCTTCCCCCGAGGTTAATGTGGAGGAAACAACTCCATAATTCAAAACAGGTGCAAACAGTGGTTTAGCAAATTCCTTCCATTTTCAGCTCTCGACAATTGGCCGAGTTTCATATGTGCTTAAACTCTCAAATTGTAGGCTTATCAGATGCTGACACTGGTTGTATTTATATACCTGAATACTCAAGAACATCTGCTGTACCGAAATTCATCATTCAAAAGACTTAATTAAAATAATGCTGAATTGGAGACTCAGCATGCATTACCAAAGTGCGTATTTGTTTTGCTACAATCAATTAAGAATGTATTCATGAAAACAACTCCTGCAACAAAATCTGTATGTTTAATCCTTATGCTAATCTTCTCAGAATTTGTTGTACTGTTTCAGAGGCAGTCAATTGAAGACTTTATTTTCTTTAATAAAACTGCATAACATGTTTTCATTAAGTGAACAAGAGGTAAATCAGAATTGATGTCTAGTATAAACAGAGAGGAAATCTAGATTGAGGCATCTTGGTAATAAATAGTAACCTATACTTTGAGCTGGCTAAACATCTTTCCAGCTAGAATATTACTGAGTATTAAAAAATGCTCATTAAAACCTAAGTATTAAAAGATGCTTTTCCATCCAAGCACAAGTTGTCTCTGTTATTTACCATTCTTCCATTGATTTAAGAGATTAAGAAATCTAAGCACAATCAATAACCTACTCACACATAATCTGATTTGTCTCCATCACCAACGGGGTGTCATTTATAATGTTATAGCCTACCACAGCCGCTTGTATTACATGCTGTGCTTGAATTGGAATATCAGCTGTGCGTGGCATTTAGGAGTTGATCGTTACCTTTTTAGTTCTCTAATGAGAAAATGTGTGCACATGTTTGCCTTCTTGAAATAATCCAACATTTGGAAACCAGCATTTGGAGCTATCATTTGGAAATGAAAATGTTTGGCTTTCTCAGAAAGAAATGCTGAGAGGTAGGTTGTGATGCAGCTGAGAAGTTTAGGAAAAAATGAGAAAGATCAGGGCCATGGATGGAGGGAAGAAGTGGAAAATGATTGGGATTTTTATAGGGAAAGGCTTAAATGGGAAATTCCCAAAACACAGGCAAAGCATGTAGCTCAGGGTCCCTGCTGCCTTGTCTATCCTATGAGTGTTTTGGAGATTAAAGCCTCACACAGGACAGAGAGTAAAGCTTGTGTCTAATAATGAACAATGATGCAGGCATTTTCTTTCTGCTGTGAGACGTCACTAAAGGAGAATCAAAAGGAACAAGCTCTCTAGAATTGATCCTCAAACAAGGTAAAACTTCTACCCTCCTTTGCAGGATCTCTGTGGGTTTTGGTGGACCATTTCTGCCAGGAGGGTGTCCAGCAGCATATGCTAAACCTGGGCTTATTGACACTCAGCTCTCTGGGAAGACACCTGGGGCCATGTGTGCACACATCCAGATGTGACGATGAATAGGAGGAACAGGTACAAGAGCTTTGGTTGAACTGAGAACAACTGGGACAACCCCTGGGAGCAAGAAGGAGCAGCAGAGGGATTTGCAGCTTGCCAGTATGGAAAGTATCGCTCATTTTACAGCTGTTTTTACAGGTCTGCCTTGGATGGGGATCATGTCTGAGGTTTGCTTTCAGAGCAGCAGAGATCTGCCTCACATAACAGAATCCCCCACTGTGGGAAGTGTCTGAGAACCACTGGGAAGATGCAAATAGGAATGAAAAAGTTTAATTGCTAACGGTGCAGGAAAGGAGAACTAATGGCTGTCTCCCAGCAGTGGAAATTAATGAACAACTCACAAAAGACTGCACTTGCCAGTAGCTGTCCAAGGAACCATTGCCTGCATGGCTTCCATGGGATGCCCACACCTGTCAGCAAAGCCATCTGATGAAGAACTTAGAAGGCCAGAAAATGACCCTCCACTTTGGCACCCTGGGGGCTGACAGGATGTGGTTCAAGGACTATATCACTTCGTTCCTGCCCTCCATAAATCTTCAGTTCAGGGCCAGTGACTTGAAGGCAAAATTTTGCCCCTTGGCAAATAAAATTTTATTTCTTTTTCTTCCTTTCCACAATTTTGCACCCAAACTGAAGAAATCCTTGCTGCTGTGACTGTTGGAAGGCTGATATATTGCAGGCTGCTTTGTGAGGGTTTACTGTGTGCAGGAAGGTGAGCACTGGCATCCCTGCATGCAGAGGATGGCTTTCCCAGCAAGGGGAGGAGGAAAGAACATGAGTGAGCAGATTAAGGAAGAAGAAAGTGCTAAATTAAAAGAAGTCTGAGCTGTGAGTTTATGGCTGTACCCCATGTTTTGGAGACTAAGTCAAGAGACTTACCAGCAATCATAAATTTTTTCTTTACTGAAATTGACAAGAATTTGTCCAATTCTGTGTATCCTATAAAAATCCAAAAGGTTTATTTTCTAAGGGGAAGGTCTAACTAGCAGCTTCTAATTCTGAGCCGGACACTGCTGCCCTGAATGTTACAGACTAAACTGCTTAATCCCTCTCCATTCATTAAAAGTCTTCAAGTACTGCCAAATTTGTGATTCCCAGAGGGAAAGAGCCAGCAGGGCCACCTCTGAGAAAGCTTTGTCCTTCCTGGACAGTTCTGTCCAGGCAAAGTGCATTGGAGAGTACTCAGGCTTTCCCAGGAGGTGTGGCAGGTTTCCAGGTTTGGGTGTGAAAATGTACCTTTTTGTGGTAAAGCCCCTCTTGGCT
Source organism: Mystacornis crossleyi (assembly GCA_013400655.1). NCBI lineage: Eukaryota > Metazoa > Chordata > Aves > Passeriformes > Timaliidae > Mystacornis > Mystacornis crossleyi. The sequence continues at coordinate 30,107 of VYZQ01021406.1, forward strand.
GTCCTGATGGGATGACAGAGCTGACAGACAAGGTCAAGCAGTAGGGCCTGGGTTCAGTCTGAACCATGGGGAAGAAACATCACTCAGGATGCAATAAAATTTGTCTTATTAAGTGAACAATTCTGTTTAGGAAGAGCTTTCCTAGCTGGTTAGAATAACATTTTCAGACTCCACTTTAACACATGGGAAATCAGTAGGCATTGAAAAATGAAGCCATTTTTTTCACCTTTGACAACGTTGTAAAAACGATCATACAAAGAAAGTCTCTCCATAACTTCCCAGTGTTTATGGTTGCATCTTGGTATTTTCTACCATCTTAACAGCATATAATTTATGTCAGTTCTAACAAAGAAAGCATTTTCTTCAAGTTCTCTGATTCCTTTTCCTATATTATTTTAATTCCTGGTTAATGAGTGTAGATATGTAGTATTTGCCAATCTGAATCAGACCAAGAATTTATTAACTATTTCCAGTAACCAACCTTGAGGAGAGGAAGATCTTAAATGCTGAGAAAGAGAACATGACAATTATTGCTGGATCTGCATCACACAGTCCTGTTCTGAAGCAACACATCTAGTTACTGGTATCATCATGCATGTTAGTAGTTATTTACAATCTAGTTAGTCAATATTTCACCTGAAGTTCCTTCACATTGAATTTCACAGGCAAAGCTGTCCACATGAAATGCTATTTGTGTACGCTGCAGATTTATGTACCTTTCACTTCCTTGCTCTTTTATTAACCAGAAGGTACAAAGACTTAAAAAAAAGGAGTTGAGAATAAAATCAATGGAAAGAGATCTTGTTTCAAACTGGCCACTTATAATTGCTCTGGCAAGAAAATGGCTGGATAAATGAGAACATGTTCCAAGCTACTAAAGTGACAAGACATATTATTCCTGGGGACAAATGTTTATTCTAGTTGATCTGTTACTTTCAACTCCAGTTCTTGATTGGAGTCCTCGATAACTCATGTTGGGATAAAACAAGTAGCCTCAAGTTAATAATTTTTCTTTCTACTAATCTTTCTATTTCAAAAAATACCGGACACTTGGCATTTTCCATCACAACTTGCAGTATCAGATTGGAAAAGGATTAAGTCTGTATAGTGATACTATGAAAACACTGTAAAGACAACCTGGAACAGAAATTAAATAAAAATGTCTTGGGAAATATAAAAATAGATTTCATCAAGATAAACAATAATAGTATTTTGGAGGATGAGTGGTTTCCTGAGTAAAGCATTAACCTTTCACCTTCAGGATATCAATAAACAGTGGGATCCTATGACAAGGATTGATTTAAACAACTTGGCTTCCTCCCTTTCTAGCCCAAATGGTTGTTATGTTGCAGATCCCTGAAACAAGAGAGCTCCTCAAAAGTAGTACCCTGGAGATACAACACTCCTTCTGGCAAAAAACCATCGGGTGTTTCAGAGCAGGGTTGAAGGTGAGTCATGTTATTACTGGCTTTAATTAGCACTTTCACAAGCTGCAGAGTTCTTTACCTGCAGCTGGATTGCACTTAGAAAGGTGTGAAAGCCCTATTGCCTTTGTAAACATCAAAGAGATTAATTTCTAATCCGATCTTTTTAACCAAGCCCTCCTGCTGATCAGAGAAAGTGAGGGCAAACATCTCTGAAGAAAAAAAATGAAGTGACTCTGGAATATGGGATTTATTATTTATTATTCTAGATTGATATGTATTTATTATTTAGTTTGTTAGTTCTCTGGGACTTATGCCTGTCCTCTTGCACCTTGCTCTCAGTTGGTGCTGTATAAATAAGTCATTATTGTTAATATTTGATAAGGGTAGCTGAAAGATCACTGTGAGCAATGATCAATGGGACTTCTTGATTCTCCATTCTGCTTTGGCTTCCACCACTTTTACACCACTGGAATTCCACCTGCTTCTTTGGGAGTGCTCCTGTCTTGCAGCAGAGAAGCAAGGTGAAAATCAAGATATTCCTGTCTAAATGTTCTGGGGAGCAATTATTAAATATAGGCTTTGTAAACTCCTGGGCACTCTGTATGATATGAAAATATAACTGACTAAGGCATCAATTCACTGCAAATCAAAATGGAAGTAATTGCTTTGTTGTTATCAGGGCAAAGGCTGGTTTATACCAGGTGAAAATCTTTCTAGAGGTTGTTGATTGATTCACTTCTATAAAAATTACCTCCTGGGGTGCTCCTTTACTAAGATGCTTTGTGCAACCAGAACAGAGCAGGCTGGCTGGCTGTTGTGTAACCAGAACAGAGCAGGCTGGCTGGCCAGTGAAATGAGCACCAGAAGTCTTTATTGTTCAAGACCTGGGTAGGATGGCAAGTCTTAGGGTCTGAGCCACCTAGGAGTTCCTCTGGCATTTGCGGAGCCCTGGTGCTGCTGGCTGGTTGACACGTGCACTCATTTGGGAAAACAATGGGGAATTTTAAAAGGGTTTCTCAGCTCAAGCAAGCCTCTGTGACTTACAGCAGCATGGCAGAGCCATTTACAGATGAAGCTTAGCCAGATCCAACATGTTTTTACCAATTTTCCCTGCCACATCCTCCCATCTACCCTTAACCTGCCACCATCCTATCCAAGTAGTGGATCCTTTTGCCTAGATAGAGGATGCACTGTGGCCCAATTTATCCTTTCTCTGGTGAGAGTCAGCCTGTACAAGGGGATTAATTATCTGGAACAAAAAGCCACTATGTCTCCAAACATGGCTCTCTGTCAACATCATTTTATGTATGAATTGGAGGGAGTCTCTGGATTTTCCTTTAAGACGAAGAGCAGGAGGCATCGAAGGAGTTGTTTGGGTCCCAGATGAGCAGCACATGACAAATGAAAGGCTGTGCTGTGTCCTAATCCTTTTGTGCCTTAGTGCCTTTGAGCCTCATCTGCTTTTTATTCCGAACAAAGCCCATATTTCTCATTTGTCTCCTCTATTTCAGGAGACATGCTCAGGGCCTTTCCTATTTGTAGCTCAGCCAGAGAAGCTGCAGAGTTTCCCTGAAGACAAGATCCTCTCTGCTTTCTTTCACTGCCCTCAGTTTGGTGTGTATTTAATTAGAGATGGAGAAATTATAAAAGCATCTAACACAATATGGGCAAAGGCCAAAACCACAGATAGCAACAGAAGCTTTTCTGAATTATTCGTCTACAGATGAATTCTGAAAAGCAAATATTCTTGGCCTTTGTGGTCCAATGGGACACTTCTTGGACAATTTTTGGAGACTTTTCACCAAGACTGTTTTGAACACTGAGTGTAAGGTGATGAACAAAGTGGGAGCAAAGAGAAGCACAGAAGATCTGGCTCCTGGTGGGTCTGCTCCCTCTGGCTGAAGACATTTTGATCAGGCTTTCATTATGTGTCTCACCTTGAGGAGTATTTGTTATCAAACAAAGGAGTATTTTTCATCTACTTTCACTGTCTCATTTAGGAAGTTGTCTCTCTTGCACCAATCCTTGTTCTTCTGGGCTGTTTTGAACATGGTGCAGACAAGGGGAATATGAAGTTGCCAGCTGTTTGGTAACGTCCTTTGCACTCAGGAGAGAAAATAAACTTTTGGGAGCCTAATTCTCTGAGCTGTTCACCCAGTTTGGCTGCAGCAATTCCCCAGAGCTGACAAAAAATTTTATTTTCCTTTTCCTACCCACTTTGTCTCTTTTGTAGATACACTGAGCCTGGGAATCCTCTGGGACTTGTTTTTCTACACGCACAAAATGCACCAGTCACCAAATATCACTCTCAGCTAAGTTAACAAGGATTTAAACTGGCAAGAGTCTTTATGTCTATAGAAAATACATTTTTTCTTTTGTGTATTTTTTTTTACTTTCCCCCTCCTGAGTTTCCAGTGATCCTTGCACTTGATTGAAATTCCCAGGACTGAAACTCAGACCTTAACGAATTAACCAGGAGGAATTTCCAGCTCAATCTTTGATGTAGAATATTTCATACATAAGACTAATTGGCAAAAGAAGGAATGCAGCGTACTGGTGTGACTGGCCGTGCTCGGGACATACCCTGTCATCATTCCTTTGACTGGAAAGCAGTAAGAGTTTTGCACAGATGTGAACGTCTGTTTAAAGAGTAAATACCAGCTATTTGTTCATAAGCTATTGGATGTGAGAGAGGAAAGGCTTATTTTAGGGGAAAAAAACCATGGCACGTCCTGCTTTTGCTAGCTGGGCCATCGCATGCATTTTACATGATGAGGAGAGACCCTGCAAACCAGTAGGCCAAGGAGAGATGCCCTCTGTTTCCTCAATCTATAATAACACCATTCAAAAGTGAACAATCAGTGATGGGTGGTTTTGCATTTAAAACTCACTTTCAGAGAGCTCCATTATGCTATATCAACCACACGGCATTAAAGGGCACACGCGAGCATTAGGCAGGTGTTTGCAGAACGCCTCAGAAAGTGATGTGCTCCACGAGCCTTCATCTCCTTTGTCAGGGATGACAGCTCTGGTGAGGGATGGGGCATGTCGTGCTGCCCAGAGCTCTGCTCCTTCGAGTTGCAGAAGCAGGCAGCGTTAGAATGTGAAGTTGCAGAAGCAGTAGGATGCAGTGACTGATAACTCCAAGGAGGGCCCATATGGCAGGATGGCTGTACTTATAAATATTTCAAATGTCAATTCACAAGGCTACAATCATACCAAGCTGTTTGTGTTATTCTGAATAATTGCTAGCAAACTATAACAAAATATTTGTCATACTAGAATAACACATATAAATTTAACTGCTATATGCACCAAGCTTTTCTCCAGATAATATATTTTATTAGGTTAATAAAAACAACAGAGGCAGCATGGTTGCAGGGAATTTGTAAATAATTACCTATGAAAAACCCTTCATGCATACCTTTCCTGCTGAAGAGATTGTAGAACTTCATGTCTTTTCCCCAGTGAGGACAGACTAGTGTGTCAGCAAGCCAATATCAAGGTAATCAGGGCCTGCTAACGCATTATTTAGTTTTATTTTCCTCCATTACTATTTGCACATGTACTTATTTGATTTTATTAGCTGTCATCAGTTATTACTAATGCACAGCCATATGGATGCAGTGAGAAAATGCTCTGAATATGGGGCTTTCCACACTGCTGTCTTTGAAGCACTTTGGATGTTTCATGCAGCTGTAGCCCTGGGATGAGAAGAGCTGAACTGAGAGAGGCACAGTACACAAACAGCAGTTTCCACAGCAGTACTGGAGGGGGTAAGCAGAATCAACTGGAGCTCCCAAAAACGGCTTGCTGTTCTGTTGCTGATAATGGGCTTATTTCGTCTTCCCCAGTTACGGTGCACTCATGGAGAGGTTAAGCAATTTGTGATTGATTTACATAATTTAATACCCCCTCCCCTCAGCTGGGAAATGAATATAGAAGAGGATTTTTGGAGTCATATGACTTTCATGGCATTTTGAAACAGGCTTTAAATAACTTTTACCTTTCAGTTGCATATTACGACCTCTAAACTGCTGACACTTTTGTAAGAATTTCAGTACTATTCCAGGAAGAGGAATGACAGAATTGCACATGGAGCCAGCAAAATTCAGACCCATTCATGTGATAATCCTTCCTGCGCAGCCCTGCGTATAATCCTAGTAATTCTGGACAAAGAGGAAGGTATTTATGTCTTGTCAAGCTTCCAAAGCTATTTTCCTGTCTTCTGACAACCGAAGGGTCAAACAGTCATTGACTTACAAATGTGGAAAAATGTCTTACAGCAAGAAAAACTGGTGTTCCTCACTGTGCTGAGGATAAAGAGGCTAAACTGTCCACAGCTTGGGATACAGTTTAATGTTTGTGCATGGCTTGCAGCATTTTCCATACTGAGTAAGGGACCTGCACTTAGATTGTCATCCTCTCGATTCTCCTCAGTTGTGCTCACATGTCCCAGCATGGCTTACCCCTCTATTTCTGCATGAGCCTGAACTTTAGTTCAAGGAAGAAATAGACACACCATGCAACACCACAGCTTTCCTCCATTCAAGACCTTAAAACACAGTCAGCAGACCTGTCAGGTAGCTTCATACGGGAGAACTGCAGATCCATGTGAGGTCAAAGATATACTCTTGGCAGGAAAAGTTTGTGCAGAGCAGGAAGAAAGCAGCAGAACAACTGCAGCCTCACGGCAAGGTGAAAGTGCCATCCTGAGGGAAAAGGATCTGGTGCCAGACACAGCAGAGTGGAGAGGAGCCTGGTTTGCCATGCTTAACCAGGGACAGTGCAGAAGTAATCCAAGTAATCCCAGCCTGCTAATTTTTCTAGTTATTCAAGGCTCCTTTGTGCAATGGAAGATACCAGAGCCTCTGCTAACAGAGTGCTACTCTTGCTGTGATGTACGTGAGAGTTCACAGAATGAACAGCATAGGTTCAGCTTCACCAAGGTGCAGCAGAACAGCATGCAGAGCACAGTGAATATTTGGGAATGAACGTTTTGGGATGAACTTCTCAACCCTGACCCACGTCCTGAATGACGGATAAAGACTGGAAGGAACCATCCTCTATGAAATGTCTGGTGGATAATATAATGTTTTCAGTGGCAAGGACTGTGAGGCACACAACAGATTGTCTGACAAGATTGTGCAGTCTCCAGCACTAGATATCTTTAAGGGTAGATGAGACAAACAGCTATCAGGAATGACTGAGGTGCAATTATCCCTGCCTTGAGGCAAAGGGATTCACTGGGTGATTTTTACCAACCCTGTTCTCTGCGTTTGTGACAAGAATTTGCAGAACTGGGGTCCAAGCCCAGAGCTGTTTTTCCCCCTGTCAGCAGGAGCATCAGCCAGGATTTCCATGCTATACAAAATACTGCCAGACTGCTCTCATCACTCCAATACCATGGGTGAGCGTGTGACTGCTCATCTCACCACCCTCCCACATCCTGGGTGACACTGTGACAAGAGGAGAGAATATTAAACAGAAAATGCGTGTGGGGTATAGCCACTATGTAAATATCACAAATACATTGAAGGTGACAATAACATGGAAAGGTTACACTGATTTAGCAACAAAAGATGGCTTCACAAGGTTGATTCAACTCTAGCAATGAAAGCTGAATGATTGCCCACACGAGCATTATTAACAGTCATGAATCTTTGCACTCTACTTCCTTTCCCTTTTACTGGGATTAGGATTTCCATCTCTTGGGTAGTTAAAACCTCACATATCCATGTGAGGTTCCCTCTTGGGAAGAATGCCATTTAATCATTTAAGATTGTGATGGTGAACTTTTTCCCTGAGTGTGAGAAGATCTTTCAGATGTGTTCAGCATACTGCACCATAGTGCCTACCCTTTTCTAGTTCAGACACAGTGCAGGAAAAGAATTATGGTGCTGAATAATCCTTTCAAAGCAAACACAACTTCTCCCTGAGGGACCTTTTTCTGGTCAAAAGTATTTGAAAACATTCCCAGCCATTAGGTAATTTTCTTTACCTGTCTACCAGCCACCATAAATGTCTATACTCTAAGGCTGGGACTGAAAAGCCAGCAAGACCCAGGCAGAGTTGGAAGCACAAGGTACAGGTAAATGCAGAGATCCCTTAAAAGCTATGGTGGGACAGTGTGACAGGATTGCAGTCACTGCTGCTTGTGTTTGCTGAAGTGGTGCTGAACTCGAATCACTCAGATAGAGGACATCTAGAGCCTCTCCACTGCCTCATTCTTGCAGGAGACTCTGTATTGCTGCACTTGGAGGGACTGATGTTCCCCCCCCAACAGGCACTCTGTCCCTCACACTGAGGTCTGATCATAAACGCCCTCATTGTCACTTTTCATTGACTTTGCTGGATTCTTTTACTGGGTGACAACTGAAACTTTTGATGTGGAAACTATTATTTCTGAAGGGATGTTTACTTGAGTCTGAGATTGTGGGGACTGTAGAATGTTTTGACTATATTAGAGGAAATAATGGGTATACTAAAATGGTTCAAGGGTAGGAACAAGCTTTTCTCACTGGTGGACTTTTTGATTGACACTGTGTGTGCAGATGCCAGATAATAAGTCAGACATCAGTTTCTCTTTAAATAGGGTGAGTGATTCAAAGCAGCTCCTCTAGCATACAATTTAAAGGGGTTGAAAAGGTCCTCCCAGTAACAATCCA